>SCLH01000891.1:68687-82496 GCA_004367855.1 Oikopleura vanhoeffeni
TCTAACCGTACGAAGCCTCTGAAATCCCAAAAATCACTATCACCACCCCTTTAAGAAATAAATAAGAACAATTGGTCATTCAATAATCTTTATAGGCCAATGAGATATGCTTCAATAACACGAGAAAAAAATCATGTTGAATTTTAGCAAATCATATCAATTATGTGGAGTTTGATGAAGAAACTGAGAATGTTTTAAGCCTTAAGGTGGCTTTGAAAATTGGAAAATATGGAGGTGGTATTTTTGCATCTACTGTAATCAAAAAATGGCAAACGGTGGTCACTTCAAGCTATTCAAACTTAATCACTATTGACAACGCGATTGAAAAGCTTTCCCCATCTCTACAAAACAATGCAGCAACTCTTGATTGTTACGATACAATAAGGCTTTTCATAGCCATAGAATATGTTAAATCAAAAAAATCGGAAATATATCCGTACTTGTCAGCTAAAGGTTTAAATACTAAATATACACTAAATATGTAAACTAACTACTGAGAAGTTACTACTCTCGCTTGGAAACCAAAAAACAATATTTCACCCAAAAATATATAAGAAATATGTTATTTCTCTGCGCTAGATCTGCTGCAAAATTTCAATGACATAATATCTGATAAACGAGTATCTTGCTGAGGCTTTTATGGCCAATTTTTTAAGCCAAAATTTTTATATAATTCGGCTTTTGAAAACGACTCATCCGATTAAGTTCTTAGATAGCTCCGAATCGACCATTTTTTGATGTTTTCTGATATTACTGAAATTGTTTAATTATCAGCCGAATTAAATAAAAATGTTGGCTGAAAAAGTGGCATAAAAGCCCCAGCAAGTACCGTAATAGATATACTCCATTTTTTTGAAAGATTAAATATTATTTCAACTTTTCGATTTTATTGTTTAATCATTGCAAGATAATGGAATTTCAAGTTCAAGTTTAGCAATTCGTAAAGAGAATGTATCTAGAATATTTTGTATACTTGTCGACCATTCTTTGTAGAGTATGTTAAATACTCCCTTGAAAACGATGTTAACTAAAAATTGTGTTTGCAAGCGAATGTAGCCTCTTAAAAATTATAGGTTAACTTTTTACTCATCATCAATACATTTCAACCTCTTGTAATTCCTCCCGAGATCCACTATCTCAATTTTGAAAAACTGGCCAAAAAAATTTGTACCATTTTTGACTTCGTATGCTAGACAAGCGAGAGATTCTGATATTATCAACTTCAAAATTTTCATTCAAAAAGCTACTAAAAAATATATTCCAAAATGTTATTCTCAATTTGTAACAAAATCAGTTTATAGCTGGGTCTATGATATGATGAAGACAAGAGCCTTTCAGTGGACAATTCCAGAGAGGAATCAAAAAAAAATCCGTCAAATTGAAACTGAACAGCTCAGTATGAGCTGACATTTTTAATAGAAATCGATCGAAAGTTATTAATATACTAAAGTTATTACAAAATGAAGAATTATGGCAGACTGGATCTGAATATCTGTAATACTGTCGTGTTTGTCCATAAGGTCATGTTCGATTCGCGCTTTGCCCATGTAAAACCGCTGTTTTGTCTTGATAGACGAACATTTTTGAGAACATTTTTTTGCATATTAGATTTTGTGAAAGTAATTTATTTAAATGAAAATGCTTTGTGATTAAACTGATCATTAATATATAAGTCTAAAATAATAGAAAAATATCCCCTTTTATCGGGTCAATTTCTAAAAAATGACATTATTAATATGTTGCCGTTTTGTCCTAATAGACAATCGCGTTTTTCAAAATAACGAAGGTTTTGGCTATTTATTTTATATTTTTTATCAAATTTTGATTCTTATCTCAGTCAGTACAGAAAAACCTCGATGGTTTGCTGAAAGTGAAACCTGTTCTGTACTAGCGCCTGTCATAGATATGTTCAATCATAAATCAAATCCAAACGCCCAACTTTTTATGGATGAAATAGAAGATGATGTTATTATTATTATAAAATCAAGGAGAAAAATTTCAGAAGGTGAGGAACTTTTTCTTTCATATGGCAAAGTTTGAATTATTTACGCAGTTGAAAAACTTTTGATCATTATTCGGCAATTTTTATCAATTCGTGGATTTTGAATTTTATAATTTTTTTGGAAATAAAAAGTTCCTTTTTATTATTATTTTTCATCGTTTGAAGTTGTTCGGAAACCCCACTAATGAGAAACGAATGCTCTCTGATGAAAACACTTTTTTGATGCTACACATCATGCTTCACATCATTTTGGAAAATTAATCTATTTTTGAGCTGAAAAAATACTGACAAACAATATTTTAACTTACAGTATCTGTATCAGATTAGAAAAAGGAAAGGATTATAACTGAATTTATGAATCATCTTTCTCCTTTTTCCCTGTCTTTTGCTTAATGTATCCCAATGGGAATGTAACCCCATCATGGGAAAACACGATTTTTTGTTTTTTGAGGGCAAATATCTCAAAGACTACACATTGTGGAACCCAATAGTTAAATACAAAAAAGAGAGAGATTGCTTTTACTTCCGCTCAACGTCGCTGGGTCAATTCAATGCAAAAATGGATGCACAAGTATGGGAGAAAAAACAAGCATGGAGCGCTTCCCATCACTTGGCGAAAAGGTATTGCGAAGGTATATATTATTTTAAAAAAGAACGCAAAGACGTTTAATTTTATAAGATTTCAAAAAATCATTAAAATTATTAGAATCATTTTTAAAGTAGGTAACCATAAAGAAACCTCCAAACGCTACTTATTATTGCTTTTACCAAAATTATGTTAAATTATAATATAAATTTTTTTAAGGAATGTAATCAAAAAAACAAGACGCAAGAACGCTACTTAGAAGGCGCTATTTTGTATTTGCATTTCAAAAAATGATGTTCAAGTTATTAATATATAAAATACAGAGTGGTAAAAAAAAGACGAAAAAACTATTACACCTAGTAATATAATTTTGGGCAACGTAATCAAAAAAGGCTAAAAGTTGAGTGTTAGTTTATCAATCTAAGGGGGTATGCGACTCCTGATTGAAATAAACGCCCTTAGAGGCATTAACACAGCTTGAAATTGATACGGCGTGATAATTAGATGTACCTAATGAACCAAATCATCAAAAACAAATTTCGAAAATTTTCGCATTTTTTTCTAACAGTAATATTTTAAAAAGAATGAAAGTTAAAAAAAATAAACGTTTGCTCAAGTTGACCACTAACACTCTCAAAAATATCGACTTGACGTAAGCCAACTTTTCTCATCACTGTTTCACTGGCCTTTCTTTTGAGCCTACTTCTTCCCAAACAATCGAAGCACTTTTTTTTCGAAAATTTTTTGGAAAAAGACCAAAGAAAAAATCATATTCGAGTTCTAGCTCGAAATTGCAAAAAAGCCGCGTCGAGAAATCTCTTACGGAATCTTCTTAGGAATCTTAAAATAAACATTTGAGGCCAATTTCAAAACTCTGAAATTGCGAAAAATGGTCGGTTATTTGGCGTCTAGAATTGTTCAAGTCGCCGGATCAAAAAAAAGCCCTCGAGAAAAGATTGGCATACTCCCGTTACGTGGATCTGTAAAATTTGAAGCTCAAATTTGAGATACCCTCTGGATGAAGATACGATTTTGCAGGTTTGGAAAAATGTCAACCTTTTACGAATACGTAACCTATGTGTGTAATGAGTCAAAAATTAATTTGTTGATGTATTTTGTTCGCAATATTAAGGATTAGGAATCTACAAAATTAGGCAATTTTCAGGTTTCTTCATGACTGTTAGTTTTCCAGTATATTCACCTAGAAAATGTCCAAATCAGAGTCGCATACCCCTGTAGGGAGTTCTCAGACGGCATTTATGGACGCAAGACCATGAAATTTTCCCAAATACATATCGTAAATGTATTTTTTCTGGCCAATATTAGCAAAAAATAATAGTGTGATGAGGAGTACTTTATTCTCATTGTTCATCCAAAAATCGTATTTATCGCGATTAAAAAATTTTAAATCACGATTTGCGTCAAACACACTTATGAAGATTGTCAAGGAATGTAATCGTTGTGTCTGAACAACAAACAGACACACAATACGAGACCAATCAGAACGGACCGCTTTGATAGTGATGAGATTTTTTTTCTTGAAAATTTCATGAACTCCCTGAGGTTTTGAAAATAGATTGAAAAATTTAAGTTGAAGTGATAAAATTTCTCGTGAGATACCCTTAAAATAAGGACAGCACAAAAGTTTTTTGCCATTTCGCGCGCTGCCATTATTTATTGTGGATGAAAACGGCACCTTGGGCTCTGCGCGCTCTTTTGCGGTCATCATCAAACCTTATGATTTCAATCTATTTTCAAAACTCAGGGAGTTCATGAATTTTTAAGAAAATCTCATCACTATCAAAGGGTCGTTTCTGATTGGTCGGTCAATCATGACTCAGCTAAAAATGTTTTTCGGGACAAGATTTTTGTTGAATAGTCGAAAACAACACCCTAGTATATTCGTCTGTAATTTCTATGGCGCATCAAATCGACCAAACTGAAAACCCTGTTTTTGGCCAAAAATGCGATTAGTACTCCCCATAAATAGAAGGAAATGAATGGCCGCAGTTATGTTATAATTAAACTGAGAAGCTCAGTCTTTTGAATCGATTTCTGTTGTTCTCAAATAAATATGCTTTTAGGACCTACAATTTAAAAAAATTTAAATATGAATAACTAAACATAACATATAAATTTTTGTAAAAATGTGTCAAAAATTTGAATAGATTACATAATGAGTCACATTTTTTATTTAATAAATCTTTATATATAGCTTAATTTATTAAGACTGATGAGCCTCGTTTCATTTGCTGACAAAGAACGGACAAGTCACTGGACTGTGAATAAGGACATAAAAGGTCGAGAGTCAAAACACGACAACGAGGCCTCCGATCTTTCGAGCTTCAAGAACCGCATGCGTAGTTACTCCTCGTGCGAAACAGAATGGAAAATTATCTGAGACATGATTGTAAATCTCACCGAAAAGAAAATCATTTATTTTCCAGACTAAGCATTTACGTGACCATTATTAATGTTACTCATATGGTGTCTGACCTTAAAGCAACTTTAATTTCCTGTTTTTCAACGAAAGTGATTGGAGGTTTATCCAGAAAAGATTATTTAAAAAGGAGATGATTCTACAAGAACGTAAATTGAGGGTGTGAAAATTTTATGTCTTTAAAATTGTCTTCAAGAAAATTTGATAAGTTCAGAAAAGAATGAAAAAAATAATGGAAAGTTTAATAAAAAACAAAAATAAAAAAATTTTAAAGACAAATTGGGTCCTGAGACAATGACAATTTTTACAGCATTTAACATTAGAAAGGAAGTAACAACCTTGCAAATTTTTGGAAAATTGAAGATTCTGAAGAAAATTTTGAAATTTTGAAAAAGTCGAAAATTTTTGACCGCCAATTAAAATTTAATACCAAAAAAAATTGGGCAAAAAAGATTTCCAAAATTTTTGTAAACGAAAAACCTTGTTAAAAAATTTTTTAAGAATGTTTAGCATAAAATTTTTGTAAAAAATCAAACACAAATTTAAAAACACAAAAGTATGAATCAAAAAAAGTGCAAACTTTGAAAATCTGAAATACAATAAAATTAAAAAATATCTAGGCCAAAATATGAGAGGAAGCGATTTACAAAAATGCTAATTTAAATTTTTATTTCGAAAAACTTTCTGATGTTATATTTTCTTCTAGATCCCTTTATCAGAGCAATCAACTTATAATCAATAGTTTTAACTCCAAGAGTTAGTTTGTGGTGCACGCCGTGACCAGATTGACATTTTTATTGCAATGTTAGCGAGCTTTAATCATTCCATAATGAAGCATTAAGAAAGTGACCAAACAACTTTTTCATTAATTGACTGTTTGTGCGTTTTTTTTGAAAAGTTTGGCCAACTGTATTACAGACTTTTTTTGGCCAAAAAAAATTGAAATCACGAATAAAACTTTAGAGCGAATCGATACAAACAAATCTGAGACTTTTCCCCCTTACATCAATAGGCTATACATCATATCCAATTTGATCACATGACCGTTATGTTATAGAAACTAAGGTGCTGAAAAAAAATACTTTTTTAAATGCTTTATGAAGAAGAATGAAAGAGATTCTTTAACAAGTTTCTAAAGATTTTTCCCATGAACAACCAAAGTCCAAAAAACAAATAACGTGGACCTTTCAAATTTAAAACATAAGGTGTCTTGGTCGAAGTTACAGAAATTAGTACTCAAATTACAGTCGGAAAAGTTTTGTGGGGCAAATAAAACAACATAACTCATCAAGCAGTTATGAACATGCCGGCCATTGTCCAAAAACGTCCACGTGACTTATTTTTTAAGGAATAGGATTTATATATGAAATTCAAAACCTAATTTTTTGTTATTGACTATACATGATTTCATTTCGAGTATGTGTGATGAAAAAGACTTAACAAATTTAAAAAAAAATTCAATGTGATTTGAGTACTTTTTTAGAATTATCCGAGATATTGGTACAATGTTCTCTTCAAAGGAAGTTCTCGAAATATTTAAAATCGAAATTGGATTCGCCGTTCTACGCTGTACGATCACACTAGAAAACACATAATCTTTCACACTTTTGGTAAAGTTTTCGGAGATCCAGAACCTGAACGGATGTATAAGAATAAATTTAGATGAGTCATCTCAAAATCAAGATATCAATTTCACAAAATCAAACTCAGGGCGCTTTTTGACGATAAAGATAAAATTTTGATAAAAAATTTGACTGTTTCACGAACAGAGCATGAGGCCAAAGTGGTAAAGGTTTAATACTTCAAAATTTCAAAATGTGGAATATAAGCTTTAAACTTGTAATTACGGCGATCGCACTTAATTGTAGTCAATCGTGAAATAGGAGAGAGATTTAATTTTTTATTCACATTTGACACTTTTTAAATTTCGTTTTCATAAATTTTTCTGAGGAGGATGTCGGCAAATATATTAGAATCATATATTAACGAAGTAAAAATATTATGTTTATAATGATATCGTTATCACGCTTGATTTAAACACGTCTAGTAAGAACCACCGTGACCAAAAGTAAACTACGGGCCAAGAAATAGTCTCCCATTCTGGAAGTTAACACTCATCACAACTTTTTCACCCTTCCTAGATAATCGTTGAAGAAAATCAAAGATCTTTCCAATTCGAGAAGACAAATTATATGGTTAAAACAATACAAGAAATGTTCAGCTGAACCAAGTTAAAAAACGGGATCCGAAAGACTGGCATTGGAGTCCGTTACCAGAAAACATCAAATTGTTAACAAAAAAAGTTCAATTAATTCACATAAATCAATATGGGACTTATACCATCCGAAGCTTATCGCGGAATTTAAAATGCTGATGTTCTCAGAATTACAATTGCAAAAAAAAGTTTACTGGTAAAGAAGATCTGTTATGGTTTGTAGCAAGACCAGGAAAGTTTACCTATCTTTGTCGGAATGAATAACTAGCTTTTTAATTTGAAAGAGGGGGCGGCCGACTGGAAAATTAGATAGGAACAGTTCATGTCAGTTAAAAAAATCGGTCGTCATGTCAAGACGCGAGTCATCTTAGAGAGCGCGGAGACAAATGGCCGCACGTATACAAAATAAATGAGCGCGGTTAGAAAACGGCTCAATTAAAGCAGCGAGGTTTGTAGTGGCCTCAGATCTATTTAATTCATAAAGTTAATTTTGACAAGTGGAAAAGTTACTTTTTTAAAAATTTATTATTTGTTTGAATAGATTTTTAAGAGTACACTGAGTGCACCCTTATCCGTACGCCTCAGCTCGGCCAAAAATCGTACGGATAAGGGTACATCGTACGGATAGGGTACTTTGGGGGTCGAGTGAAAAAAAGAGCAAAAAAGATTTTTTTTAATATTCTCGTGAATCGAATAATCTAAGTATTGGGAATTTGATTTCTTTAACTTTGTTTTAAAAATAATCAGATAAAAATGCCAAAGAAATGAAAAGGCCGACATTACCTTTAAAGGTAAAAATAATCACTTACAGCGAAGAGGACCTGAAATGCTCGCTGTCTGAAATATCGAAGTATATCGATCATTATGCCTGGGTAACTAAATAAACTTAAATTGAGAATGTTAGAGGCCTCGGTGGTCGTCGAGAAACAATTTCTCAACTTTTTCTTGCTTGAGTCTAGTACGCTCCGTGTCATGCGTCTCGAGTTGGGGAAGGTGGAATCAACCAATCAGTGTAGTGCGAGGGGCGTACACTCAATATTGACAATACTCCACTCAAAACCTTCCGTTTTTTTCATTTTAACTTCTACTTTAGCGCACTAAGCGAAATACTTTACTGCTTAAGGACACCTTTAAGTTTCTTCTCTGTGTTATAATACTTTAATAATGTTCAAAATCTCCCCAAAAATCTGTTGTTATGGTTCTCAGTTGAACAACTCCTAGCAGTTTGCAAATGTCTGAGTTCCAGCAGGTTTTAACAATTCACCATTAAATTCTAGATAAGTCTGCGTCATTCAGCCCAATTAACATTCCATTGAAATTTAAATACATTACATTTATTTTTTCACAACTTATTAACAAGTCCGATTGAACTTTTTCGATGGAGAAAAATAGTAGAAAGCGCAAATCTGACGAGCCTTGTTCGAGCTCGAATACAAGTAGACCCTGTATAAATCATTTTACTGCACCAAATGTTTGGCAGGATAATTCTTCTGATGAAAGAACCTCCATCTTTACTTCAAGGTAAAAACTGCTATTAAATGGCAGGTTTAAAAAGTGAAATTTGACGAAAAATCCTACTTAAGGGGTAGGTGTCGTAATTTTTGAGCACCTTAATAGAATTAATTTATGATAAAATTAATATCGGTTATGAAATAAAATTGACCTAAGAATCTCATGGTGGCAATTATTTTTTTCAAAACAATCTAGAACTAAATCTAGAATTTTCAAAATTCGAAATTTTTTTGCTTTAACCCGCAGAAAACCGGTATTCCCACCATGATATGAACATTTTATTGGTGAATATGACCCCCGAAAACGATGCATGACATTAAAATTATCGGAAATGTCTAATCGAATTCTAGAAATTTCAATTATTTTTAAGCCAAAATGTTAAACCTAATTATCGAATTTGACGCTGATTGGTTGAAAATTTTGATTAGCTGTGAGCCAACTTTTTAATCAATAAAATCTCAGCTTCAATTTGGTGTACTTTTGTTCCGATCAGACGAACTTTTTTTTCGAACTTTCATTTCCGGTTCACTTTCATTCAATTTTTTAGAATTCTAGAATTTTATTCAAAATTCCTTCTCATCACTTTTACCGCATTATATTTATCTACCTTAGTAAAACAAATGGCTTCCATTCTAAACATTTGTCTAAAAGAAGATAGAGTTTGAAGTCGAAAAACTGGCAAAATCGGCGTTCAAGTGAAATTCTAAAAAAAAAAAGTCAAAAATCGAAAAATTCCTTCTCATCACTTTTTTGCTCTCATTTATTGCTACTCTGTGTAGATTTTGAGACGCTTTGTATGTGGGGTCTAAAAGAAGATAGATTAAAAAAACCGTTAGTGCTCTAGAATAGACTCACCACCTAGTGTGTGATTACAAGATTGACTTTTGAGATGTGTTATCGTTAGACGAAGGATAGATCTACAAACGAGTATCCTCAGAATTTTACAACTGCCCTAGATTTGTTCTGAGGCGTGATTGAAAGGTACCAGATTACGACACCTCCCCCCTTAAACCGCTTCGAAACTGGAGAAACCAGGCTTGTAAATGGATGCATCCCCGACCGGATTTTCGATCCTCATTTTTTTGCCTATCGTTTGCTTAAACCCAAAAAAGGATGGAAAACCCACGCAAAAGTCATCCCTTTTACAAGCCTGGTGGAAACTTGTTTCTTATAAGAACTTAAATTTAAGGGGGTACTCAACGGTTTTTAATTCAGGTTAGGACATAATAACTGCACCAAATAGCCTCAAGAAGGCCACAAAATGCATTTCTGCTCTTATCATAAAAAAAAAAAAAAATTCGAGATTTTTCTCAAAATTTTCGAGTTTTCAGAATTTTTTCTTAGTATTTTTTTGAGAAAAAATACATAAACCTCAATTTAATGAAAAATTTTAAAAAAAAGTAAAAGTGAGTGGCACCTTTTTACTTCAGTTTTGCAGTAGCTTCAATTTGAGGGTACTTTCGGTACAATCGGATGAAAACAAATTTCTAGAAACTCCAAAAATTGACTTCCGGCTGAACCAAAAAGCAATTTTCTATTACTACGTAACAAGCTGAAGTGATGCACCCTACTCATAGTGTCTACGTATACACGCGTCTGTACGTCACCGACCGTTCAAGTATAGACGGTGCGTTAACGTCGCCGTAGCGTCTACGTATACACGCGTCTGTACGTCACCGTACCGTTCAAGTATAGACGGTGCGTTAACGTCGCCGTAGCGCTACGTATACACGCGTCTGTACGTCACCGTACCGTTCAAGTATAGACGGTGCGTTAACGTCGCCGTAGCGTCTACGTATACGGCTGCGTGGAGATCACGTGAGTGTTTTTATGGCATATTCAATAGGTTGTAAGACTACACTAAATTTAAAGAGCCAATAGGATCTTAGGTTGACCAATCAACCCTTTGTGGCCGCTTCGGAAACAGAATTCTAACGCCAGTGAGAGTTTCGTCAGCGGTCGGGTTAGTACTTAATTAAGAGATTAATATTAGATTATATATTGTGGGATTATCTGTATACTAAAATATATATAGGATGTAGTTCAATCCACAATGCATATATGGTGAATCGTTGTTGCACGAGCAGCGCCAGAAGCTGCAAGCATCGAATAGAATGAATGTCGGAGCTAAAGATTAGTTCGAATTCATGTCTATTGTCAAGCTAGGAGCGATGTTTAAAAAAAAGTTTCCACTGGAAATTGAGAACTGCCCATTGCGTAAATTCAATATTAAGCGTATGGTGGTTCCTAATTTTACATTTTCTCGATGAATATTAGCCAAGAGGGCCTCGAAGTATAATTCAATCAGCCAGTTGTAGAACTAGTCTTCATCTTGCGTAACACATGTGTCAAAACTTTTTTGCATGAATACACTCTCAGACACATTAGCGAATAGGGAGACCTAAGCCAAAACGAAATTCTATCTCCTCTGAGTTTATATTTCGAAATAAACCTTAATTTTAACATAACCTGCATAATTAGTAAACAAAACTTCTGTGGAAGCGTTTTTGTCGATAAGTGCTTTAGTTGTTGTAGAATATGCGATAGACCGTCGTTTTTTTTGGACATTTTCCATCGGAAATTCTATCTCCTCTGAAGTTATATTTCAAAATTCACTCAAATTTTTGAAAAGGAAGCTCAAAAACAATATAAAACTTCTGTGGGAGCGTTTTTATTTAATTTCGACCCCAAACTCAAAATATGAATTTTTCAAGGTCACGTGAAAAAATTTCCGGACAGAAAGTGCTTCAATTTTTCGAAAGTAAGCTGAGGAAACACTGATGAGAAAGTTGGCTTACGTCAACCCAATATTTTGAAGTTTTAGTGGTCAAATTGACACAAACGTTATTTTTGAACTTAATTTTGAGAAAAATACTTAGAAAAAATCGAAAAACGCGAAATTTTCGATTTTTTGTTTTTATTTGACCGTCTGTGCTTTTGAAGCATCAACGACTGATTTGGTGCATTTTTATGACATAATAACTGCAGACAATGTATGAACCACCAAACCCTTAAGCATCTAAAAAGTTTGCTCTTTGAATTTTTTTGGCGGTTGTTCATAATGAGATGCAGTAACCTAAAAAAGAGCTAATTTAATAACTAAATTAACTTTATAATAAATTAAATTAAATCACATTTAAATTAAATCAAATATAGGTGGCCCGGATTTTTCAACACAGCCCTAAAACATTTCGCTGGACAGTCAGACTTATTGAAAACTATGGGCGTGTTTTTGGCTGTGAATGCCCCAGCACAGCGCATTGTCTTAATAAAGATAAAGACGTGAAATTGTATACGCAAGTTGAGTTTTACAAGACTTATTGAAAGAAAAATATCCAAAACTTTCTACTGTGTCAAACATCGCACTTGTTGAGAAATTTAACTATGAAAAACAAAAACGTTGTAACTGGACAAAACCTACTAATTGTAAAAAAAAGAACTCTTGGCGCCATGTATGAATGAAATTTGTGAAAAAACTGCATGCAATCGCACAGCACAATAATTTGTTTAAATGTGCAGAACTCGATGAGTTTCGAAGTAAAAATATCAACTTATTTACGATCCGTGCATCAAAGAAAAAATATTGTTATCAGTATAGCAGATGCACAAATCAATCCTTCTTTCAATGCGCAATAGTTGACTGTTCGCGTATTGTGTGTTTGCTTCATTCTTACAAACTCTGTCACGATTGTGTATCATCCCTTAATTGTACTGAAAAAAATTTATTCCAGAAAGGTTACGGCGTAAAATGTTTAAAAAAAGTCTGCTTACAAAAAAAATTGACTTTTCTAATGACTCTGACTACTTGACTCTCTAGTACATTGAATTGAATTGAGTGTACGCTCCGCGCACTATGATTGGTTGATTTCACCTTCTCCAACTCGAGACGCATGACACGGAGCGTACTAGACTCAAGCAAGAAAAAGTTGAGAAATTGTTTTCCGACGACCACCGAGGCCTCTAACATTCTCAATTTAAGTTTATTTAGTTACCCAGCATAAATGATCGATATGGCGGGAGGTATGGGTCGTTTGTTGGCAAAGTCTACCATCAGGATAATTTTGCAAAACAAAGAAGACATACTTACAGCTTGAGTTTTTTTTTAATTGGGCCATTTTTTCAACCGGTCGGCTAGACAGGGAGATGATTACCGTCAAAATTGGGCATAACATATGACTCATGGTAACACGGACTTTTGGGCCATTTTTTCCACCGGGGAGAAAAAAAAGCCCAATTTGGATATTAATTTGAACCAATCAGAAACTAGTATTTCTTTAATTGTTCAACAATAGAACATTTTTCGGAAAAAATCCCCTAATTGTTGCGGTATTTTAGCAAAAATTTATTTCAAAATTTCATCAAAAACAGAAAACTTTACGTTTGATATCCTTTTATCACACTTTTGTCTATATCCCGGCCCTACTACTTACCCGGGATATTTACAAAAGTGTGACAAAGGATATAGTATTGTCTGCTAGATCAGGCGGACAGCCTGAGATCAGAATACAAAATTATCATAATTTTTCAAAATTTGAACCAAATCAGTGGATTAATATCCGGGCTATAAGGCGACCATTCAATCTCCTCGCGAAGACTTATCAATCGTGTCCCAAATACTTTTCTCAAATAATTAGTTAGTATAAAATGTTTCAATCTGCCGGATCGCTGCCACCTCCTTAATAGCTTTCATTACGTGATTTTTTTTATTTACTTCTCTAAATTTCTTGCTTAAGTTAAGGTTGAACACGAAATAACTAGTATATAAAACTGAAAATTACTTGAATAAATTTTGCGCAAAACCCAAGCTATATTCGTGTATTGTTTGAACATCTTCTTCAGATTAGCGTATTTTTTTTGGTTGAAATTGTCTCGCGACAATTTTCAAAGTTATTTTACCATCATCTTCTCTCAGTTAATAATAAATTAAAATAATATTTTATTCAAATACTAAAACGATTTTCAATGTTCCAGCAAAATTGGGTCTTTTTTTCACCGGTGAAAAAAAATGGCCTAATTTAGCCTATGTTGTTTTGGGCCATTTTTTTCACCAGTCA
>SCLH01000891.1:90631-103257 GCA_004367855.1 Oikopleura vanhoeffeni
CGTGATCTGCTAAAATTTGAAGCTCAAATTTTGAGATTACCCGTCTGGCAATGAGATAGATTTTGCAGTTTGGAAAAATGTCACCTTGTTACGAATACTGGTACCTATGGTGTAATGAGTCAAAAATTAATTTGTGATGTATTTTTTCGCAATATTAAGGATTAGATCTACAAATTAGGCAATTTTCGGTTTCTCATGAACTGCTTCAGTTTTCCAGTATATTCACCTAGAAAAATGTCAAATCAGAGTCGCATACCCCTAGGGAGTTCTCACGCGCATTTATGGACGCAAGACCATGTGAAATTTCCCAAATACATATCTAAATGTATTTTTTCTGCCAATATTAGCAAAAATAAGTTGATGAGGATACTTTATTCTCATTGTTCACCAAAAATGTATTTAATCGCGATTAAAAAATTTTAAATCACGATTTTGTCAACACCTTATGAAATTGTCAAGAATTGTAATCGTTGTGTCTGAACAACCAAAAGACAACAATACGACCAATCAGAAACGACCCTTTGATAGTGATGAGATTTTTCTTGAAAATTCATGAACTCCCTTGACGTTTTGAAAATAGATTGAAAATTTAAGTTGATGATAAAATTTCTCGTGAGACCCTTAAAATAAGGACAACAAAAGTTTTTTTGCCAATTTCGGCGCTGCATTATTTATTTGTGGATGAAAACGACCTTGGGCTCTGCGCGCTCTTTTGCGGTCATCATCAACCTTATATTTCAATCTATTTTCAAAACTCAGGGAGTTCAATGAATTCTTTAAGAAAAAATCTCATCCTATCAAAGGGTCGTTTCTGATTGGTCGGTCAATCATGACTCCAGCTATATGTTTTTCGGGACAAGATTTTTGTGAATACGAAAACAAACACCCATATATTTCGTGTAATTTCTATGGCGTCATCAAATCGCCCTGAAAACCCTGTTTTTGGCCTAAAAATGCGATTAGTACTCCCCATAAATGAAGGCCATAAAATGGCCGCTATATTTATAATTAAACTGAGACTCAGTCTTTATGATCGATTTCTGTGTTCTCAAATAAATATCTTTTAGGACCTACAATTTTAAAAAAATTTATATGATGAATAAACATAACATATAAAATTTTTGTAAAATGTGGTCAAAATTGAATAGATACATAATGAGTCACATTTTTTATTTAATAAATCTTTATATATAGCTTAATTTATTAAGACTGATGAGCCTCTTTCATTTGCTGACACAAGAACGACAAGGTCACTGGACTGTGAATAAGGACATAAAAGGTCGAGAGTCAAAACGACAACGAGGCCTCGTGATCTTTTCGAGCTTCAAAGAACCGTGCGTCGGTTTACTCCTCGTGCGAAACAGATGGAAAATTATCTGAGACATGATTTAAATCTCACGAAAGAAAATATTATTTTCCAGACTAAGCATTACGGTCCATATTAATGTTACTCATATGGTGTCTGATCCTAAAGCAAACTTTAATTTCCTGGTTTTTAACGAAAGTGATGTTGGAGGTTTACCAGAAAAGATTATTTAAAAGGAGATGATTCTACAAGATACGTAGAATTAGGGTGTGAAAATTTTATGTTTTTAAAATTTCTTCAAGAAATTTGATAAGTTTCAGAAAGAATGAAAAAATAATGGAAAATTAATAAAAACACAAAAATAAAAAAATTTAAAGACAAAATTGGCTGAGACAATTGACAATTTTTTACCAGCATTTAGACATTAGAAAGGAGTAGTAAAACAACCTTTGCAAATTTTGGAAAATTGAAGATTCTGAAGAAAATTTTTGAAATTTTGAAAAAGTCGAAAATTTTTGACCGCCAATTAAAATTTATACCAAAAATTGCAGATTCCAAAATTTTGTAAACGAAAAACTTGTAAAAAATTTTTAAGAATGTTTAGCATAAAATTTTTGTAAAAAAATCAAACAAAAATTTAAAACACAAAAGTATAATGCAAAAAAAGTGCAAACTTGAAATCTGAAATACAATAAAATTTTAAAAATATCTCAGGCCAAAATATGAAGAGGAGAGCGATTTACAAAAATGAATTTAAATTTTTTTTCGAAAAACTTTTGATGTTATACTTTTCTTTCTAGATCCCATTATCAGAGCAATCAACTTATAATCAATAGTTTAACTCCAAGAGTTAGTTTGTGGTGCACGCGTGACCAGGATGCATTTTAATTGCAATTAGCGAGCTTTAATCATTCCATGAATGAAGCATTAAGAAAGTGACCAAATCAACTTTTCAATTAATTGACGTTTGTGCGTTTTTTTTTGAAAGTTTGCACTGTATTACAGGACTTTTTTTGCCAAAAAAAATTGAAATCATCCTAATAAAACTTTAGAGCGAATCCAGAACAAACAAATCTGAGACTTTTCGCCCTTACATCATAGGCTATAATTCATATCCAAATTTGATCACATGACCGTATATTTAAGAAATAAGGTTGCTGAAAAAAAAATGACTTTTTTAAAATGCTTTATGAAGAAAATGAAGAGATTCTTTAAAAGGTTTCTAAGATTTTTTCCCATGACACCAAAGTCCAAAAAACAATAACGTGACCTTCAAATTTAAACTAAGGTTTTGGTCGAAGTACAGAAATTAAGTACTCAAATTACACCGGAAAGTTTTGTGGGCAAATAAACACATAACCTAAGAGTTATGAACATTGCCGGCATTTGTCCAAAAACGTCCACGTGATCTTATTTTTAAGGAATAGGATTTATATATGAAATCAAACCTAATTTTTGTTATTACTATACATGATTTCATTTCGAGTATGTGTGATGAAAAAAGACTAAAAATTTAAAAAAAAAATTCAATGTGATTTTGAGTACTTTTTTAAATTACGTCGATATATTGGTACAATGTTCTCTTCAAAAAGTTCTCGAAATATTTAAAATCGAAATTGGATTCGCGTTCTACGCTTACGATCACACTTAGAACCACATATCTTTCACTTTTGGTAAGTTTCGGAGATCCAGAACCTGAACGGATGTATAAGATAAAATTAGATGAGTCATCTCAAAATCATGATATCAATTCACAAATCAACTCAGGGCGCTTTTTGAGATAAAGATAAAATTTTGATAAAAAAAAATTTGACTGTTTCACACAGAGCAGAGGCCAAAGTGGTAAAGGTTTTTAATACTTCAAATTTCAAAATGTGAATAAAGCTTTACTTGTAATTACGAGCACTTAATTGTGTCAATCGTGAAATAGGAGAGAGATTTAATTTTTTTATTCACATTTGACACTTTTAAATTTCGTTTTCATAAATTTTTCTGAGGTAGGAGTGTCGTCGCAAATTATTAGAATCATATTATTAACGAAGTAAAATATTATGTTTATAATGATATTCGTTATACGCTTGATTTAAAACGTCTAGTCAACCACCGTGACCAAAAGTAACTACGGGTCCAGAAATAGTCTCCCATTCTGGAAGTTAACACTCATCAAATTTTTCACCCTTCCTAGATAATCTGAAGAAAATCAAAGATCTTCCCAATTCGAGAAGACAAATTATATGGTTAAACATACAAGGAAATGTTCAGCTGAAACAAGTTAAAAAATCGGAATCGAAAGACTGGATTGGAGTGTCGCGTTACAGAAACATCAAATTGTTAACAAAAAAAGTTCAATTTAATCACATAAATCAATATGGGATTATACCACCGAAGCTTATCGCGGAATTTAAAATGCCTATGTTCTTCAGAATTACCAATTGCAAAAAAAGTTATTGGTAAAGAAAGATCTGTTATGGTTTGTACAAGACCAGGAAAAGTTACCTATCTTTGTCGGAATATACTAGCTTTTTAATTTGAAAGAGGGGGCGGCCGACTGAAAATTAGATAGGAACAGTTCATGTCATAAAAAATCGGTTGTCATGTCAAGACGCGAGTCATTTAGAGAGCGCGAGCAAATGGCCGCACGTTACAAATAAATGAGCGCGGTTAGAACGGCTGCAATAAAGCGCGAGGTTTGTAGTGGCTCAGATCTATTTAATTCATAAGTTAATTTTTGAAAGTGGAAAAAGTTACTTTTTATAGAAAATTTATTTATTTGTTTTGAATAATTTTAAGAGTACACTGAGTGCACACCTTATCCGTACGCCTCAGCTCGGCCAAAAATCGTACGGATAAGGGTACCATCGTACGGATAAGGGTACTATTTGGGGTCGAAGTGAAAAAAAAGAGCAGAAAAAGATTTTTTTAATATTTTCTCGTGAATTCGAAAATCTAGAGTATGGGAAATTTGATATTCTTTAACTTTGTTTAAAAATAATCAGATATAAAATGCCAAAGAAAATGAAAAGGCCGACATTACCTTTAAAGGTAAAATAAATCACTTACAGCGAAGAGGACCCTGAAATGCTCGCTGTCTGAAATATCGAAGTATATCGATCATTATGCCTGGGTAACTAAATAAACTTAAATTGAGAATGTTAGAGGCCTCGGTGGTCGTCGGAAAACAATTTCTCAACTTTTTCTGCTTGAGTCTAGTACGCTCCGTGTCATGCGTCTCGAGTTGGGGAAGGTGGAATCAACCAATCAGTGTAGTGCGAGGGGCGTACACTCAATATTGACAATACTCCACTCAAACCTTCCGTTTTTTTCATTTTAACTTCTACTTTAGCGCACTAAGCGAAATACTTTACTGCTTAAGGACACCTTTAAGTTTCTTCTCTGTGTTAAATACTTTAATAATGTTCAAAATCTCCCCAAAAATCTGTTGTTATGGGTCTCAGTTGAACAACTCCTAGCAGTTTGCAAATGTCTGAGTTCCAGCAGGTTTTAACAATTCACCATTAAATTCTAGATAAGTCTGCGTCATTCAGCCCAATTAACATTCCATTGAAATTTATACATACAAATTTATTTTTTCACAACTTATTAAACAAGTACCGATTAACTTTTTCGATGGAGAAAAATAGTAGAAAGCGCAAATCTGACGAGCCTGTTCGAGCTCGAATACAAGTAGACCCTGTATAAATCATTTTACTGCACCAAATGTTTGGCAGGATAATTCTTCTGATGAAAACCTCCATCTTTACTTCAAGGTAAAAACTGCTATTAAATGGCAGGTTTTAAAAAGTGAAATTTGACGAAAAATCCTACTTTAAGGGGTAGGTGTCGTAATTTTGAGCACCTTATAGAATTAATTTATGATAAATTAATATCGGTTATGAAAAAAATTGACCTAAGGAATCTCATGGTGGCAATTATTTTTTTCAAAACAATCTAGAACTAAATCTAGAATTTCAAAATTCGAATATTTTTTTGCTTTAACCCGCAGAAAACCGGTATTCCACCATATATGAACATTTTTTATTGGTGAATATGACCCACCGAAAACGATGCATGACATTAAAATTATCGGAAATGTCTAAATCGAATTCTAGAAATTTCAATTATTTTTAAGCCAAAATGTTAAACCTAATTATCGAATTTGACGCTGATGTTGAAAATTTTGATTAGCTGTTGAGCCAACTTTTTAATCAATAAAATCTCAGCTTCAATTTGGTGTACTTTTGTTCCGATCAGACGAACTTTTTTTCGAACTTTTCATTTCCGGTTCACTTTCATTCAATTTTTTAGAATTCTAGAATTTTATTCAAAATTCCTTCTCATCACTTTTACCGCATATATATCTTACCTTAGTAAAACAAATGGCTTCATTCTAAACATTTGTCTAAAAGAAGATAGAGTTGAAGTCGAAAAACTGGCAAAATCGGCGTTCAAGTGAAATTCTAAAAAAAAAAAGTCAAAATCGAAAAATTCCTTCTCATCACTTTTTGCTCTCATTTATTGCTACTCTGTGTAGATTTGAGACGCTTTGTATGGGTCTAAAAGAAATAGATTAAAAAAAAACCGTTAGTGCCTAGAATAGCTACTACATTCAAACTAGCTTCGTAAAGTGAACAATTAGATGTAACCGTAGCGCAGAGTTTGACAGCTCTACTTGAGATGTGTTATCGTTAGACGAAGGATAGATCTACAAACGAGTTTCCTCAGAATTTTACAACTGCCCTAGATTTGTTCTGAGCGTGATTGAAGGTACCAGATTACGACACCTCCCCCCTTAAACCGCTTCCGAAACTGCGAGAAACCAGGCTGTAAATGGAGCATCCCGACGATTTTCGATCCTCATTTTTTGCCTATCGTTTGCTTAAACCCAAAAAAGGGATGGAAAACCCACGCAAAAGTCATCCCTTTTACAAGCCTGGTGGAAACTGTGTTCTTATAAGAACTTAAATTTAAGGGGTACTCAACGGTTTTTAATTCAGGTTAGGACATAATAACTGCACCAAATAGCCTCAAGAAGGCCACAAAATGCATTTCTGCTCTTATTCAATAAAAAAAAATTCGAGATTTTTCTCAAAATTTTCGAGTTTTTCAGATTTTTTCTTAGTATTTTTTTGAGAAAAAATACATAAACCTCAATTTTAATGAAAAATTTAAAAATAAGTAAAAGTGAGGTGCACCTTTTTACTTCAGTTTTGCAGTAGCTTCAATTTGAGGGTACTTTCGGTACAATCGGATGAAAACAAATTTCTAGAAACTCCAAAAATTGACTTCCGGCTGAACCAAAAAGCAATTTTCTATTACTACGTAACAAGCTGAAGTGATGCACCCACTCATAGTGTCTACGTATACACGCGTCTGTACGTCACCGTACCGTTCAAGTATAGACGGTGCGTTAACGTCGCCGTAGCGTCTACGTATACACGCGTCTGTACGTCACCGTACCGTTCAAGTATAGACGGTGCGTTAACGTCGCCGTAGCGTCTACGTATACACGCGTCTGTACGTCACCGTACCGTTCAAGTATAGACGGTGCGTTAACGTCGCCGTAGCGTCTACGTATACGGCTGCGTGGAGATCACGGTGAGGTGTTTTATGGCATATTCATAGGTTGTAAGACTACACTAAATTAAAGAGCCAATAGGATCTTAGGTTGACCAATCAACCCTTTGGGCCGCTTCGGAAACAGAATTCTACGCCAGTGAGAGTTTCGTCAGCGGTCGGGTTAGTACTTAGATTAAGAGATTAATATTAGATTAATATATGTGGGATTATCTGTATACTAAATATATATATAGGATGTAGTTCAAATCCACAATGCATATATGGTGAATCGTTGTTGCACGAGCAGGCCAGAAGCTGCAAGCATCGAATAGAATGAATGTCGGAGCTAAAGATTAGTTCGATTCATGTCTATTGTCAAGCTAGGAGCGAGTGTTAAAAAAAAGTTTCCACTGGAAATTGAGAACTGCCCATTGCGTAAATTCAATATTAAGCGTATGGTGGTTCCTAATTTTACATTTTCTCGATGAAATATTAGCCAAAGAGGGCCTCGAAGATAAATCAGATCAGCCAGTTGTAGAACAGTCTTCATCTGCGTAACACATGTGTCAAAACTTTTTTGCATGAATACACTCTCAGACACATTAGCGAAATAGGGAGACCTAAGCCAAAACCGAAATATCTATCTCCTCTGAGGTTTATATTTCGAAATAAACCTTAATTTTAACATAACCTGCATAATTAGTATACAAAACTCGTGGAAGCGTTTTGTCGATAAGTGCTTTAGTTTGTAGAATATGCGATAGACCGGCGTTTTTTTTGGACATTTTCCATCGGAAATTCTATCTCCTCTGAAGTTATATTTCAAAATTCACTCAAATTTTTGCAAAAGAAGCTCAAAACAATATAAAACTTCTGTGGGAGCGTTTTTTATTTAATTTCGACCCCAAACTCAAAATATGAATTTTTCAAGGTCACGTGAAAAAATTTCCGGACAAAAAGTGCTTCAATTTTTCGAAAGTAAGCTGAGGAAACACTGATGGAAGAAAGTTGGCTTACGTCAACCCAATATTTTTGAAGTTTTGGGTCAAATTGACACAAACGTTATTTTTGAACTTAATTTGAGAAAATACTTAGAAAAAAATCGAAAAACGCGAAATTTTCGATTTTTTGTTTTTTATTTGATCCGTCTGTGCTTTTTGAAGCATCAACGACTGATTTGGTGCATTTTTATGACATAATAACTGCAGACAATGTATGAACCACCAAACCCTTAAGCATCTAAAAAGTTTGCTCTTTGAATTTTTTTGGCGGTTGTTCATAATGAGATGCAGTAACCTAAAAAAGAGCTAATTTAATAACTAAATTAACTTTATAATAAATTTAAATTAAATCACATTTAAATTAAATCAATATAGGTGGCCCGGATTTTCAACACAGCCCTAAAACATTTCGCTGGACAGTCAGACTTATTGAAACTATGGGCGTGTTTTGGCTGTGAATGCCCGCCACAGCGCATTGTCTTAATAAGATAAAGACGTGAAATTGTATACGCAAGTTGAGTTTACAAGGACTTATTGAAAGAAAAAATATCCAAAATTTCTACTGTGTCAAACATCGCACTTGTTGAGAAATTTAACTATGAAAAACAAAAACGTGTAACTGGACAAAACCTACTAATTGTAAAAAAAAGAACTCTTGCGCCATGTATGAATGAAATTTGTGAAAAAACTGCATGCAAATCGCACAGCACAATAATTTGTGTTAAATGTGCCAGAACTCGATGAGTTTCGAAGTAAAAATATCAACTTATTTACGATCCGGGCATCAAAGAAAAAATATTGTTATCAGTATAGCAGATGCACAAATCAATCCTTCTTTCAATGCGCAATAGTTGACTGTCGCGTATTGTGTGTTTGCTTCATCTTACAAACTCTGTCACGATTGTGTATCATCCCTTAATGTACTGAAAAAATTTATTCCAGAAAGGTTACGGCGTAAAATGTTTAAAAAAAGTCTGCTTACAAAAAATAATTGACTTTTCTAATGACTCTCGACTACTTGACTCTCTAGTACATTGAATTGAATTGAGTGTACGCTCCGCGCACTATGATTGGTTGATTCACCTTCCCAACTCGAGAACGCATGACACGGAGCGTACTAGACTCAAGCAAGAAAAAGTTGAGAAATTGTTTTCCGACGACCACCGAGGCCTCTAACATTCTCAATTTAAGTTTATTTAGTTACCCAGCATAATGATCGATATGGCGGGAGGTATGGGTCGTTTGTTGGCAAAGTCTACCATCAGGATAATTTTGCAAAACAAAGAAGACATACTTACAGCTTGAGTTTTTTTTTAATTGGGCCATTTTTTCACCGGTCGGCTAGACAGGGAGATTGAATTACCGTCAAAATTGGGCATAACATATGACTCATTGGTAACACGTGACTTTTTGGGCCATTTTTTCCACCGGGGAGAAAAAAATAGCCCAATTTTGATTAATTAATTTGAACCAATCAGAAACTAGTATTTCTTAATTGTTCAACAAATAGAACATTTTTCGGAAAAAATCCCTAATTGTTGCGGTATTTTAGCAAAAATTTATTTCAAAATTCATCAAAAACAGAAAACTTTACGTTTGATATCCTTTATCACACTTTTGTCTATATCCCGGCCCTACTACTTACCCGGGGATATTTACAAAAGTGTGACAAAGGGATATAAAATTGCTAGATCAGGCGGACAGCCTGAGATCAGAATACGAAAATTATCATAATTTTTTCAAAATTTGAACCAAATCAGTGGATTAATATCCGGGCTATTAGGCGACCATTCAATCTCCTCGCGAAGACTTATCAATCGTGTCCCAAATACTTTTTCAAATAATTAGTTAGTATAAAATGTTTCAATCTGCCGGATCGCTGCCACCTCCTTAATAGCTTTCATTACGTGATTTTTTTTATTTACTTCTCTAAATTTCTTGCTTAAGTTAAGGTTGGACACGAAATAACTAGTATATAAAACTGAAAATTACTTGAATAATATTTTGCGCAAAACCCAAGCTATATTCGTGTATTGTTGAACATCTTCTTCAGATTAGTCGTATTTTTTTTGGTTGAAATTGTCTCGCGACAATTTTCAAAGTTATTTTACCATTCATTTCTCTCAGTTAATAATAAATTAAAATAATATTTTATTCAAATACTAAAACGATTTTCAATGTTCCAGCCAAATTGGGTCTTTTTTTCACCGGTGAAAAAAATGGCCTAATTTAGCCTATGTTGTTTTGGGCCATTTTTTTCACCAGTCAAACGCTGTCTAGCCGACCGTTGAAAAAAATGGCCAATTAAAAAAAAACTCAGGCTGTAGATCAAGATTTGAACGTGACCAGTGACATTACAAGTTGTATCAATCATTTGACTATTGTCCCTGAAAAATCCGTTGACTTGCCTTCTGCTTTAAATTCAGGAAAAATAATGGACGAAAAAGATTATCATCCGGAGATTCTGCATCGGTTATGCAATCAAGAAAAAACAACTGAAATTACTGATTTATTCAAAAACATAGAAATTTATTTTTGCATTGTAAAGTCTATATATTCACCAAAATAGTTCTAAAAACGTGCCAAGTTAGCTAGTTATTTCATTATTTTTGAAAAAATCTAGAAAATTTTCAAAAATCTGGAAAACAATATTTTACCGTACGGATAAGGGCGTACGGATAAGGGTGTTTCGTCAACTTTCCAAAAAAATCGTTCGGATAAGGGTACATCGTACGGATAAGGGTGCGTACGGATAAGGTGCACCCAGTGTACTTATATTGGATTCAAAAGTGGCGCATTATTTCAGATTTTTGTTAGGATTAATAATATTCAAGGCAAAAGTTATTTTTTCATAAAATTTATTTTTAATACAGTTGATAATAAATTAAAGTGATAATAAATAACAGTTGATAATAGAAAACAGTTGATAATAAAATACAATCGATTATAAGAGTAAATGAAATTTTATTTAAAACTAAGCGTCACTATCTGAAGACGAATCACTTTCGATTTCCGAATCAAAAGTAAGTTGAGAAAAAACCGTTTCTTCGAGGTCAGCTCAGATGTGACAACTGGAGAAAGTTCACATTATTTAAGATATTTTGTGAAATGGACACAAATTTTTCAATTGTTCCGATATAAAAGCAATTTCAACAGAAGAAGAAATTTCTCTTCGTTTTCGGTCAAATCATAATAAGACTCGACAATCAGTTCAAGTTGGTTTTCCCGAATTAGACCTCCTTTCTTCTTCTGTTTAAATTGTCAATTCAGACTCGATCCTCATTCAGAAGGAGGTAATTTGTTTGAAAATCACGGAAAACGCGGAATGATTTATCAAAACTTAAATGACCAGCACCTGAGGCGATTTTTAATTGACGGTTGATCGATTCCAGCGCATTTGTTGAGGAAAAAAATTGCCAGTTTTAATAATCATGTCATAATATGGGTAAAATTAGAATTACTAATACATATTACTAATATCCCACAGAGAAAACAGCTTTTTCAGAAAAGTAAAATTTGAAAACATGGATCAAAAAGTTTTTGTATCCTTTTTTTTTCAATTTTTTGGCATTTTTTTAGTTTGATCAGTCAAAAATTTCTTAATTTTTTTCACAATTTTCTTCATTTTCTAACGGCTAAATAAAGAACCAGATAAGACTCTCCAGACATAAAGTAAAATGTTGTTTTTGAACAAATCCGTGTCAATTTTACTCTTTATGTTTTTAAGTAAATTGCGTAGGATGTGCACGGATTCCGTGCCACGGAACCTAAAATTATGCTAGATTCTGGTAAAACTTTGGGCAGTGCTAGCATAAACGCATGTTCCGAATCGCTATGAAAAGATAAATTTTCTAATTCAGGACCAAATTCTAAAAAATACAAATTTTTAATAACTTGCAAAATTTCTACGTAATTTTCTGTTGATTGTTTCTTCATCTAAAAAACCATGCAAGGATAGCTAAAAACTGCATATCCTCCGTTTGAATAAATTATTGAAATTATATGAATTTGAGAAAAATCCGAATTTCGAACGAGACTGAAAGTGCCATCCCAGTAAAGAAATGAAATTTTCGGTTTTTTCGCGCAGGTGAATTAATATTTCTGGGACAGCATTTTGAGTTATATCTTCAGGAATTAAAAGTATTTCTAGTAATTTCGAATCGATCCAATAAACTTTATTAATATTTTTGTTTTGGTGGTAGTACGAACTTTGTTTTTCGTTTTCAATTCGGGTTAGGCGAGCAAAAAATTCCGCACCTTTGATTCAAAAATTGAAATTATTTGAAATGGTTTTAATGCATAATTTACCATAAATTACGGCTTTCTTTGTATGAGCGGTTCTAAAGGCACGCATTAGGGAATGTCCCAGTCCAAAACAAAAATATTTTATCCGATCTTCTTGAATTTCTGGACCGTTCCATTTTCTAGCAAATATTGAGAATATTCTCTCAAATGAAAGGGTAATGGTTCAATGCAATATTTTGAATGTGGCTCGGTATTTGATAAGGTAATCGACCAGTCGGTGAAGGATTTTTCATGAAATATTTCATCAAAATTGATATGAAATCTGGTTCGTTTATTTGGAATTATTTTGGAAATAATAAGCCCTTTACGAGTTGGAATTATTGTTAAACTTGATAAATAATTTGACCTAGAATTGCGCTTATATATCCGTTATTCACACTCTTGTTAATATCCCGGCCCTGATTAGGAAACGTAGTGTGTTTTTAAGTAGTAGTAAAAATAGCCTTTCTGCTATCTTG
>SCLH01000891.1:103278-127000 GCA_004367855.1 Oikopleura vanhoeffeni
CGTGATCTGCTAAAATTTTGAAGCTCAAATTTTGAGATACCCGTCTGGGATGAGATACGATTTTGCAGTTTGGAAAATGTCACCTTTTACGATACGTACCTATTGTTGTAATGGTCAAAAATTAATTTTGTTGATGTATTTTGGTTCGCAATATAAGGATAGGATCTACAAAATTAGGCATTTTCGGTTCTTTCTCATGACTGTTAGTTTTCCAGTATAGTTCACCTAGAAAATGTCCAAATCAGAGTCGCATACCCCTAAGGGAGTTTCTCGAGCGGCATTATGGACGCAGACCATGAAATTTCCCAAAATACATATCTAAATGGTATTTTTTCTGCCAATATTAGCAAAAATAAGTTGATGAGGATACTTTTATTCTCATTGTTCACTCAAAAATGTATTTAATCGCGGATTCAAAAAATTTTAAATCACGATTTTGGTCAAACGACCTTATGAATATTGTCAAGGAAATGTAATCGTTGTGTCTGAATCAACCAAACAGACACACAATACGCAGACCAATCAGAAACGGACCCTTTTGATAGTGATGAGATTGTTTTTCTTGAAAATTCATGAACTCCCTGAGTTTTGAAAATAGATTGAAAAATTTAAGTTGAAGTGATAAATTTCTCGTGATACCCTTAAATATAAGGGACAGCACAAAAGTTTTTTTTGCCATTTTCGGCGCTGCATTATTTATTTGGTGGATGAAACGGGCACCTTTGGGCTCTGCGCGCTCTTTTGCGGTCATCATCAAACCTTATGATTTTCAAATCTATTTTTCAAAACTCAGCGGCAGTTCATGAATTTTTTAAGAAAAATCTCATCAACTATCAAAGGGTCGTTTCTGATTGGTCGGTCAATCATGACTTCAGACTAAATGTTTTTCGGACAAGATTCTTTGTGAATAGGTACGAAAACAACACCCTATATATTCGCTGTAATTTCTATGGCGCATCAAATCGACCAACTGAAAACCCTGTTTTTGGCCTCAAAATGCGATTAGTACTCCCCATAAATAGAAGGCAAATGAATGGCCGCTATTATGTTATAATTAAACTGAGAGCTCAGTCTTTTGATCCGATTTCTGTGTTCTCAAATAAATATCTTTTAGACCTAACAATTTAAAAAGAATTTAAATATGCAGAACTAAACATCAACATATAAATTTTTGTAAAATGTGGTCAAAATGTTGTAATAGGATACATAATGAGTCACATTTTTTATTTAATAAATCTTTTATATAGCTTAATTTATTAAGACTGATTGAGCCTCTTCAATTGCTGACACAAGAACCGGACAAGTACTGGACTGTGAATAAGGACATAAAAGGGTTCGAGAGTCAAAAACGACAACGAGGCCTCCGTGATCTTTCGAGCTTCAAGAACCAGCTGCGTTGTTACTCCTCGTGCGAAACAGAATGGAAAATTATCTGATGACATGATTTAAATCTCACGAAAGAAAATCATTTATTTTCCAGACTAAGCATTACTGTCCATTATTAATGCTTACTCATAATGGTGTCTGAACCTTAAAGCAACTTTAAATTTCCTGTTTTTAACGAAAGTGATTGGAGGTTTCCCAGAAAAGAAATTATTTAAAAGGAGATGATCTTACAAGAACTAGAATTGAGGGTGTGAAAATTTATGTTTTTAAAATTTCTCAAGAAATTTGATTAAAGTTTCAGAAAAGAATGAAAAAATAATGGAAATTAATAAAAAACAAAAATAAAAAATTTTAAAGACAAATTGGGCCTGAGACAATGACAATTTTTACCAGCATTTAACATTAAGAAAGGAAGTAGTAACAACCTTGCAAATTTTGGAAAATTGAAGATTCTGAAGAAAATTTGAAATTTTGAAAAAAGTCGAAAATTTTGACCGCCAATTAAAATTTAATACCAAAAAAATGTTTGCCAGAAAAATTTCCAAAATTTTGTAAACGAAAAACCTTGTAAAAAATTTTTTTAAGAATTTAGCATAAAATTTTTGTAAAAAAATCAAACAACAAATTTAAAACAAAAGTATAATCAAAAAAGTGCAAACTTTGAAATCTGAAATACAATAAAATTTAAAAAATATCTAGGCCAAAATATGAAGAGGAAGCGATTTACAAAAATGTAATTTAAATTTTTTATTCGAAAAAACTTTCTGATGTTATATTTTCTTTCTAGATCCCTTATCAGAGCAATCAACTTATAATCAATAGTTTAACTCCAAGAGTTAGTTTGTGGTCCACGCCGTGACCAGATGACATTTTTAATGAATGGTAGCGAGCTTTAATCATTCTCATAATGAAGCATTAGAAAGTGACCAATCAACTTTTCAATTAATTGACTGTTTGTGCGTTTTTTTTGAAAAGTTTGGCCAACTGTATTACAGACTTTTTTTTGGCAAAAAAAATTGAAATCATCAATAAAACTTTAGAGCGAACCGATACAAACAAATCTGAGACTTTTCCCCTTCACTCAATAGGCTATAATCATATCCATTTGATCACATGACCGTATATTTTAAGAAATAAAGGGTGCTGAAAAAAAATACTTTTTTAAAATGCTGTTATGAAGAAAATGAAGAGATTCTTTACAAGGTTTCTAAAGATTTTTCCCATGACACCAAAAGTCCAAAAAACAATAACGTACCTTTCAAAATTTAAACATAAGGTTCTTGTCGAAGTTAACAGAAATAGTAACTCAATTACATCGGAAAAGTTTTGTGGCAAATAAACACATAACCATCAAGCAGTTAATGAACATTGCCGGCCATGTCCAAAAAACGTCACGTGATCTTATTTTTTAAGGAATAGGATTTATATATGAAAGTCAAAACCTAATGTTTTTGTTATTGACGTATAGCATGGATTTCATTTCGAGTTATGTGGTGATGAAAAAAAGACTACAAAATTTAAAAAAAAATTCAAATGTGCATTTGAGTACTTTTTTAGAATATACTGCGAATATTGGTACAATGTTCTTTCAAATGGAAGTTCTCGAAATATTTAAAATCGAAATTGGATTCGCGTTCTACGCTACGATCACACTAGAACACATATCTTTCACACTTTTGGTAAAGTTTTCGGAGATCCAAGAACCTGAACGATGTATAAGAAAAATTTAGATGAGTCATCCAAATCATGATATCAATTTCACAAATCAAACTCAGGCGCTTTTTGACGATAAAGATAAAATTTTGATAAATAAAAAATTTGACTGTTTACACGACAGAGCAGAGGCCAAAGTGGTAAAGGTTTAATACTATCAAAATTTCAAAAATGTAAATAAGCTTTAACTTGTAATTACGGGACGCACTTAATTGTAGTCAATCGTGAAATAGGAGAGAGATTTTAATTTTTTTATTCACATTTGACACTTTTTAAATTTCGTTTTTCATAAATTTTTCTGAGGTAGGAGTGTCGTCGCAAATATAATAGAATCATATTATTAACGAAGTAAAAATTTATGTTTAATAATGATCATCGTTATCACGCTTGATTTTAAAAACGTCTATCAAGACCACACGTGACCAAAAGTAACTACGGGCCAAAAATAGTCTCCCATTCGGAAGTTAACACTCACATCAATTTTTCACACCTTCCTAGATAATCTTGAAGAAATAATCAAAGATCTTCCAATTCGAGAATGGACAAATTATATGGTTAAACATACATAGGAAAATGTTCAGCTGACAAGTTAAAAAACGGGATCGAAAGAACTGGCGATTTGGAGTCACGTTACAGAAACATCAAATTGTTAACAAAAAAAGTTCAATTAATTCACATAAATCAATATGGACTTATACCACCGAAGCTTATCGCGGAATTGTAAAATGCCTGATGTTCTTCATGAATTAACAATTGCAAAAAAAAGTGTTATGGTAAAGAAGATCTGTTATGGTTTGTAGCAAGACCAGGAAAGTTTACCTATCTTTGTCGAATGTATAACTAGCTTTTTAATTTGAAAGAGGGGGCGGCCGACTAGAAAATTAGATAGGAACAGTTCATGTCAGGTTAAAAAATCGGTCGTCATGTCCAAGACGCGAGTCATTTAAGCAGAGCGCGCGAGCAAATGCCGCACGTTACAAAATAAATGAGCGCGGTTAGAAACGGCTGCATTAAAGCAGCGAGGTTTGTAGTGGCCTCAGATCTATTTTAATTCATAAGTTAATTTTGAGCAAGTGGAAAACGTTACTTTTTTAGAAAATTTATTTATTTGTTTGAATTAGATTTTTAAGAGTACACTGAGTGCACACCTTATCCGTACGCCGTCAGCTCGGCCAAAAATCGTACGGAATAAGGGTTACGCATCGTACGGATAGGTACTATTTGGGGTCGAGTGAAAAAAAAGAGCAGAACAAAAGATTTTTTTAATATTTCTCGTGAATCGAAATTCTAGACCTATGGGAAATTTGATTTCTTTAACTATTTGTTTTAAAAATAATCAGATATAAAATGCCAAAGAAATGAAAAGGCCGACATTACCTTTAAAGGTAAAATAAATCACTTACAGCGAAGAGGACCCTGAAATGCTCGCTGTCTGAAATATCGAAGTATATCGATCATTATGCCTGGGTAACTAAATAAACTTAAATTGAGAATGTTAGAGGCCTCGGTGGTCGTCGGAAAACAATTTCTCAACTTTTTCTGCTTGAGTCTAGTACGCTCCGTGTCATGCGTCTCGAGTTGGGGAAGGTGGAATCAACCAATCAGTGTAGTGCGAGGGGCGTACACTCAATATTGACAATACTCCACTCAAACCTTCCTTTTTTTCATTTTAACTTCTACTTTAGCGCACTAAGCGAAATACTTTACTGCTTAAGGACACCTTTAAGTTTCTTCTCTGTGTTAAATACTTTAATAATGTTCAAAATCTCCCCAAAAATCTGTTGTTATGGGTCTCAGTTGAACAACTCCTAGCAGTTTGCAAATGTCTGAGTTCCAGCAGGTTTTAACAATTCACCATTAAATTCTAGATAAGTCTGCGTCATTCAGCCCAATTAACATTCCATTGAAATTTATACATACAAATTTATTTTTTCACAACTTATTAAACAAGTACCGATTAACTTTTTCGATGGAGAAAAATAGTAGAAAGCGCAAATCTGACGAGCCTGTTCGAGCTCGAATACAAGTAGACCCTGTATAAATCATTTTACTGCACCAAATGTTTGGCAGGATAATTCTTCTGATGAAAACCTCCATCTTACTTCAAGGTAAAAACTGCTATTAAATGGCAGGTTTTAAAAAGTGAAATTTGACGAAAAATCCTACTTTAAGGGGTAGGTGTCGTAATTTTGAGCACCTTATAGAATTAATTTATGATAAATTAATATCGGTTATGAAAAAAATTGACCTAAGGAATCTCATGGTGGCAATTATTTTTTTCAAAACAATCTAGAACTAAATCTAGAATTTCAAAATTCGAATATTTTTTTGCTTTAACCCGCAGAAAACCGGTATTCCACCATATATGAACATTTTTTATTGGTGAATATGACCCACCGAAAACGATGCATGACATTAAAATTATCGGAAATGTCTAAATCGAATTCTAGAAATTTCAATTATTTTTAAGCCAAAATGTTAAACCTAATTATCGAATTGACGCTGATGTTGAAAATTTTGATTAGCTGTGAGCCAACTTTTTAATCAATTAAAATCTCAGCTTCAATTTGGTGTACTTTTGTTCCGATCAGACGAACTTTTTTTCGAACTTTTCATTTCCGGTTCACTTTCATTCAATTTTTTAGAATTCTAGAATTTATTCAAAATTCCTTCTCATCACTTTTACCGCATATATATCTACCTTAGTAAAACAAATGGCTTCATTCTAAACATTTGTCTAAAAGAAGATAGAGTTGAAGTCGAAAAACTGGCAAAATCGGCGTTCAAGTGAAATTCTAAAAAAAAAAAGTCAAAATCGAAAAATTCCTTCTCATCACTTTTTGCTCTCATTTATTTGCTACTCTGTGTAGATTTGAGACGCTTTGTATGGGTCTAAAAGAAATAGATTAAAAAAAAACCGTTAGTGCCTAGAATAGCTACTACTTGATGTACAACGACTCAGTGAAGTGAAATAGATTAACGTACGAGATTTGACACTCTATTGAGATGTGTTATCGTTAGACGAAGGATAGATCTACCAAACGAGTTATCCTCAGAATTTTACAACTGCCCTAGATTTGTTCTGAGCGTGATTGAAGGTACCAGATTACGACACCTCCCCCCTTAACCGCTTCCGAAACTGGAGAAACCAGGCTGTAAATGGATGCATCCCCGACGGATTTTCGATCCTCATTTTTTTGCCTATCGTTTGCTTAAACCCAAAAAGGGATGGAAAACCCACGCAAAAGTCATCCCTTTTACAAGCCTGGTGGAAACTGTGTTCTTATAAGAACTTAAATTTAAGGGGTACTCAACGGTTTTTAATTCAGGTTAGGGACATAATAACTGCACCAAATAGCCTCAAGAAGGCCACAAAATGCATTTCTGCTCTTATTCATAAAAAAAAAATTCGAGATTTTTCTCAAAATTTTCGAGTTTTTCAGATTTTTTCTTAGTATTTTTTTGAGAAAAAATACATAAACCTCAATTTTAATGAAAAATTTAAAAAATAAGTAAAAGTGAGTGTGCACCTTTTTACTTCAGTTTTGCAGTAGCTTCAATTTGAGGGTACTTTCGGTACAATCGGATGAAAACAAATTTCTAGAAACTCCAAAAATTGACTTCCGGCTGAACCAAAAAGCAATTTTCTATTACTACGTAACAAGCTGAAGTGATGCACCCACTCATAGTGTCTACGTATACACGCGTCTGTACGTCACCGTACCGTTCAAGTATAGACGGTGCGTTAACGTCGCCGTAGCGTCTACGTATACACGCGTCTGTACGTCACCGTACCGTTCAAGTATAGACGGTGCGTTAACGTCGCCGTAGCGTCTACGTATACACGCGTCTGTACGTCACCGTACCGTTCAAGTATAGACGGTGCGTTAACGTCGCCGTAGCGTCTACGTATACGGCTGCGTGGAGATCACGGTGAGGTGTTTTATGGCATATTCATAGGTTGTAAGACTACACTAAATTTAAAGAGCCAATAGGATCTTAGGTTGACCAATCAACCCTTGTTGGGCCGCTTCGGAAACAGAATTCTACGCAGTGAGAGTTTCGTCAGCGGTCGGGTTAGTACTTAGATAAGAGATTAATATTAGATTATATATGTGGGATTATCTGTATACTAAAATATATATAGGATGTAGTTCAATCCACAATGCATATATGGTGAATCGTTGTTGCACGAGCAGGCCAGAAGCTGCAAGCATCGAATAGAATGAATGTCGGAGCTAAAGATTAGTTCGATTCATGTCTATTGTCAAGCTAGGAGCGAGTGTTAAAAAAAAGTTTTCCACTGGAAATTGAGAACTGCCCATTGCGTAAATTCAATATTAAGCGTATGGTGGTTCCTAATTTTACATATTTCTCGATGAAATATAGCCAAAGAGGGCCTCGAAGATAAATCAGATCAGCCAGTTGTAGAACAGTCTTCATCTGCGTAACACATGTGTCAAAACTTTTTTGCATGAATACACTCTCAGACACATTAGCGAATAGGGAGACCTAAGCCAAAACCGAAATATCTATCTCCTCTGAGGTTATATTTCGAAATAAACCTTAATTTTAACATAACCTGCATAATTAGTATACAAAACTCGTGGAAGCGTTTTGTCGATAAGTGCTTTAGTTTGTAGAATATGCGATAGACCGTCGTTTTTTTTGGACATTTTCCATCGGAAATTCTATCTCCTCTGAAGTTATATTTCAAAATTCACTCAAATTTTTGCAAAAGAAGCTCAAAACAATATAAAACTTCTGTGGGAGCGTTTTTTATTTAATTTCGACCCCAAACTCAAAATATGAATTTTTCAAGGTCACGTGAAAAAATTTCCGGACGAAAAGTGCTTCAATTTTTCGAAAGTAAGCTGAGGAAACACTGATGAGAGAAAGTTGGCTTACGTCAACCCAATATTTTTGAAGTTTATGGTCAAATTGACACAAACGTTATTTTGAACTTAATTTGAGAAAATACTTAGAAAAAAATCGAAAAAACGCGAAATTTTCGATTTTTTGTTTTTTTATTTGATCCGTCTGTGCTTTTTGAAGCATCAACGACTGATTTGGTGCATTTTTATGACATAATAACTGCAGACAATGTATGAACCACCAAACCCTTAAGCATCTAAAAAGTTTGCTCTTTGAATTTTTTTGGCGGTTGTTCATAATGAGATGCAGTAACCTAAAAAAGAGCTAATTTAATAACTAAATTAACTTTATAATAAATTTAAATTAAATCACATTTAAATTAAATCAAATATAGGTGGCCCGGATTTTCAACACAGGCCCTAAAACATTTCGCTGGACAGTCAGACTTATTGAAACTATGGGCGTGTTTTGGCTGTGAATGCCCGCCACAGCGCATTGTCTTAATAAGATAAAGACGTGAAATTGTAACGCAAGTTGAGTTTTACAAGGACTTATTGAAAGAAAAAATATCCAAAACTTTCTACTGTGTCAAACATCGCACTTGTTGAGAAATTTAACTATGAAAAACAAAAACGTGTAACTGGACAAAACCTACTAATTGTAAAAAAAAGAACTCTTGCGCCATGTATGAATGAAATTTGTGAAAAAACTGCATGCAAATCGCACAGCACAATAATTTGTGTTAAATGTGCCAGAACTCGATGAGTTTCGAAGTAAAAATATCAACTTATTTACGATCCGGGCATCAAAGAAAAAATATTGTTATCAGTATAGCAGATGCACAAATCAATCCTTCTTTCAATGCGCAATAGTTGACTGTCGCGTATTGTGTGTTTGCTTCATCTTACAAACTCTGTCACGATTGTGTATCATCCCTTAATGTACTGAAAAAATTTATTCCAGAAAGGTTACGGCGTAAAATGTTTAAAAAAAGTCTGCTTACAAAAAATAATTGACTTTTCTAATGACTCTGACTACTTGACTCTCTAGTACATTGAATTGAATTGAGTGTACGCTCCGCGCACTATGATTGGTTGATTCACCTTCCCAACTCGAGAACGCATGACACGGAGCGTACTAGACTCAAGCAAGAAAAAGTTGAGAAATTGTTTTCCGACGACCACCGAGGCCTCTAACATTCTCAATTTAAGTTTATTTAGTTACCCAGCATAATGATCGATATGGCGGGAGGTATGGGTCGTTTGTTGGCAAAGTCTACCATCAGGATAATTTTGCAAAACAAAGAAGACACTACTTACAGCTTGAGTTTTTTTTTAATTGGGCCATTTTTTCACCGGTCGGCTAGACAGGGAGATTGAATTACCGTCAAAATTGGGCATAACATATGACTCATTGGTAACACGTGACTTTTTGGGCCATTTTTTCCACCGGGGAGAAAAAAATAGCCCAATTTTGATTAATTAATTTGAACCAATCAGAAACTAGTATTTCCTTAATTGTTCAACAAATAGAACATTTTTCGGAAAAAATCCCCTAATTGTTGCGGTATATTTAGCAAAAATTTATTTCAAAATTCATCAAAAACAGAAAACTTTACGTTTGATATCCTTTATCACACTTTTGTCTATATCCCGGCCCTACTACTTACCCGGGATATTTACAAAAGTGTGACAAAGGATATAAAATTGCTAGATCAGGCGGACAGCCTGAGATCAGAATACGAAAATTATCATAATTTTTTCAAAATTTGAACCAAATCAGTGGATTAATATCCGGGCTAATAGGCGACCATTCAATCTCCTCGCGAAGACTTATCAATCGTGTCCCAAATACTTTTTTCCAAATAATTAGTTAGTATAAAATGTTTCAATCTGCCGGATCGCTGCCACCTCCTTAATAGCTTTCATTACGTGATTTTTTTTATTTACTTCTCTAAATTTCTTGCTTAAGTTAAGGTTGGACACGAAATAACTAGTATATAAAACTGAAAATTACTTGAATAATATTTTGCGCAAAACCCAAGCTATATTCGTGTATTGTTTGAACATCTTCTTCAGATTAGTCGTATTTTTTTTGGTTGAAATTGTCTCGCGACAATTTTCAAAGTTATTTTACCATTCATTTCTCTCAGTTAATAATAAATTAAAATAATATTTTATTCAAATACTAAAACGATTTTCAATGTTCCAGCCAAATTGGGTCTTTTTTTTCACCGGTGAAAAAAATGGCCTAATTTAGCCTATGTTGTTTTGGGCCATTTTTTTCACCAGTCAAACGCTGTCTAGCCGACCGTTGAAAAAAATGGCCAATTAAAAAAAAACTCAGGCTGTAGATCAAGATTTGAACGTGACCAGTGACATTACAAGTTGTATCAATCATTTGACTATTGTCCCTGAAAAATCCGTTGACTTGCCTTCTGCTTTAAATTCAGGAAAAATAATGGACGAAAAAGATTATCATCCGGAGATTCTGCATCGGTTATGCAATCAAGAAAAAACAACTGAAATTACTGATTTATTCAAAAACATAGAAATTTATTTTTGCATTGTAAAGTCTATATATTCACCAAAATAGTTCTAAAAACGTGCCAAGTTAGCTAGTTATTTCATTATTTTTGAAAAAATCTAGAAAATTTTCAAAAATCTGGAAAACAATATTTTACCGTACGGATAAGGGCGTACGGATAAGGGTGTTTCGTCAACTTTCCAAAAAATCGTTCGGATAAGGGTACATCGTACGGATAAGGGTGCGTACGGATAAGGTGCACCCAGTGTACTTATATTGGATTCAAAAGTGGCGCATTATTTCAGATTTTTGTTAGGATTAATAATATTCAAGGCAAAAGTTATTTTTCATAAAATTTATTTTTAATACAGTTGATAATAAATTAAAGTGATAATAAATAACAGTTGATAATAGAAAACAGTTGATAATAAAATACAATCGATTAAAGAGTAAATGAAATTTTATTTAAAACTAAGCGTCACTATCTGAAGACGAATCACTTTCGATTTCCGAATCAAAAGTAAGTTGAGAAAAAACCGTTTCTTTCGAGGTCAGCTCAGATGTGACAACTGGAGAAAGTTCACATTATTTAAGATATTTGTGAAATGGACACAAATTTTTCAATTGTTCCGATATAAAAGCAATTTCAACAGAAGAAGAAATTTCTCTTCGTTTTTGGTCAAATCATAATAAGACTCGACAATCAGTTCAAGTTGGTTTTCCCGAATAGACCTCCTTTCTTCTGTTTAAATTGTCAATTCAGACTCGATCCTCATTCAGAAGGAGTAATTTGTTTGAAAATCACGGAAAACGCGAATTATTTATCAAAACTTAAATGACCAGCACCTGAGGCGATTTTAATTGACGGTTGATCGATTCCAGCGCATTTGTTGAGGAAAAAAATTGCCAGTTTAAATAATCATGACATAATATGGGTAAAATTAGATTACTAATACATATTACTAAATATCCACAGAGAAAACAGCTTTTCAGAAAAGTAAAATTTGAAAACATGGATCAAAATTTTTTGTATCCTTTTTTTTTAATTTTTTGGCAACTTTTTAGTTTGATCAGTCAAAAATTTCTTTATTTTTTTCACAATTTTCTTCATTTTCTAACTGCTAAATAAAGAACCAGATAAGACTCTCCAGACATAAAGTAAAATGTTGTTTTGAACAAATCCGTGTCAATTTTACTCTTTATGTTTAAAGTAAATTGCGTAGGATGTGCACGGAACCTAAAATTATGCTAGATTCTGGTAAAACTTTGGGCACTGCTAGCATAAACGCATGTTCCGAATCGCTATGAAAAGATAAATTTTCTAATTCAGGACCAAATTCTGAAAAATACAAATTTTTAATAACTTGCAAAATTTCTACGTAATTTTCTGTTGATTGTTTCTTCATCAAAAAACCATGCAAGGATAGCTAAAAACTGCATATCCTCCGTTTGATCAATTATTGAAATTATTAAATTGAGAAAATTCCGAATTTCGAACGAGACTGAAAGTGCATCCCAGTAAAGATCCTTATGATTCAATTTAGAAGCTCACTTTTCAAGTAGCAGGGAATGAAATGTTCGTTTTTTTCGCGCAGGTGAATTAATATTTCTGGGAGCATTTTGAGTTATTCATCAGGAGTTAAAAGTATTCTAGTAATTTCGAATCGATCAAAAAACTTTATTAATATTTTGTTTTTCGTGGTAGTACGAACTTGTTTTTCGTTTTCAATTCGGGTTAGCGAGCAAAAAATTCCGCACCTTTGATCAAAAATTGAAATCATTTGAAACGGTTTTAATGCATAATTAACCATAAATTACGGCTTTCTTTGTATGAGCGGTTCTAAAGGCACGCATGAGGGGATGCCCTGTCCAAAACAAAAATATTTTATCAATCTTCTTGGATTTCTGGACCGTTCCATTTTCTAGCAAATATTGAGAATATTCTCTCAAATGAAAGGGTATTGGTTCAATGCAAATTTTGAATGTGGCTCGGTATTGATAAGGTAATCGACCAGTCGGTGAAGGATTTTTCATGAAATATTTCATCAAAATTGATATGAATCTGGTTCGTTTATTTGGAATTATTTGGAAATAATAAGCCCTTCACGAGTTGGACTTATTGTTAAAGTTGATAAACAATTTGACCTAGAATTGCGCTTATATATGGATCAACGGACCTCAGAGTACAAATCCTAACTATTTGAATGATACAAACCACGCAAGATATTGGCACCCAATCAAAACCGTTGATTGCGGAATAGGCCGATTTCATTGGTCAGATAGGAAAGGATCAACCAATCAAATGCTCAGATTTCACATTTTTCAAATAGTTAGGATTTGTACTCTGAGGTCCGTTGATCCATATGAACATTAAAGATCTATTTTAGTATTATTTTATTAACACATCGGGCACGATACTGGAAATATTTTTCATCTTCTTTCGTGTGAAAAATGAGGGAATTTTCTTTCCCTCCTTTTGTGATGTTAAGTAAACTAGGTTTCGCCCTAGTACCTTCCAAGTTTAAGCGGTTTAAATATGGTACTACTCTTGTAGTATTCATTTTGTTTTTGATACACAATAACTAATGAAAACCCTTTATATATAATTTTAAACACTGCTTCAAGTGGTTTAATCTGTTCCGAAAGTAAAATTAACCGACATTTCACAAACCACATTATGATCGGAATTAGATTGATGTTGAACTCGCAGGGCCGGCTGTTTTCTTGCAGCCGTGCAAGCCACGCTCATTTATTTGTTTTGTGCGGCATTTGTCGCGCGCTCTGAAAATGACTGCCGCGCACCGTAAAAAATCTAGCTGATTACAAATTTGCTCGTAATTCCGAAATTTGCTACTGCTCGGATCAGAATTTTTTGATTGCCGTTAACCTGTGAACACAGCGATTTTGAACAAGTCTGTATTCAGAGCCTGAATTTCAGAGAAGTGCCAATGGGCACTTAATGAATTGCGAACCCGTATTGATATATTTATAAATTCCCTTTATTATTTTTCGCTCTCAGGGCTAATCTTTGAAATTTTAAGGAAAATTTTTATCTTAAATCTCAGCCGACCAAGTGAACGCTAAAACTTTTTGCAAAAAAAATCTCAAATCTGTCTTAAACATATGTGAGGCTACACTACAGTATATTCTAAGATTTTTCTCTTATTACGATATAGTCAAAAAACGATCACGTGACCGTATAAATAAAAAATAAGATATTCTTCAAAAGGCGTGAAAAAATAAGTTTGTCTCTTATTTACACAAGCTCCGTATGTGAAATTGACTTCTGATATCGAACACTTAGCCATTGTACTCCAAAAATTATTTTTTGTAATTAAACTGGTTAATTACAGCAGTTATATCTGCGAAAAATTTTCAATTCTCTCGCAAAAATAATTGAACAAATTTCTTAGATAAAGTTTGATAAGGTATGTATCTAAAAGTGGGATTAATCTGCTCTGGAACGTTTGCTATTGCATATGTGTTTACACTAAATTTATAGTGATGATCCTCAATATTATTGTGTCCTCTTCGCGCTGATTGGCCAACGAATCACGAGGCTTAATACCTAATGTTTTCATTGATCAAATAATATACTTTGTTATGAACTTTTGATCAATTTTTTTTATCATAAGCGAGAGAATTTTCTGAAGTTCTTCATGGAAGACTTAATTGAGTGGGTCTCTGAATGAAAAGCTAAAGATAATTGGCATTGAATAATCAGGCGCTGCAGGGCTTGACGGGCGGCTGGGTCATCTTTAAATGCGGTCGTACCAGAGTTAAAACTAATCTAATTTTTTGAGTTTTAAGATTTCCAATAAACCGAATCGATTTAATTCTCGAACAATGTAACATATTATTCCCGATAAAATATAAATCTTTGGTCAGGGGTACCACCCGTTATGGTTGCTGGCAAACTGGTGACGGAACGTTCTATTGGAGACTTTCATGCTCGAATTCATTTTGACAAATTGCTGACAGCTATGCCAGTTACCCTGCCAAAAATTTTATTGAAAAATCCAAAACTCCGACAACCACGAATGCGACGAAGACCAAGGTACATATTTGGCTTCAAATTTGTTATATACAAGTAAAACGAATTGATTCTAATTTTCAGATTAATCAAGTTCATAGATTTAGTCAATCAGGTTCACTTTTTATGATGATAGGATATCACTGATATCATATCACTGATATCTATCTTAACGAGTTTAGCTGATTTCGAACGTAATTCGTGTTGAAATATTTTTCTGACTGATTTTTCTGTCAGAAAAAGATGATGTTGGTCTGTTTTGGAGCAAATTAGAAAATATATTAAAAAAATGTTATTGAAATTTGTCAAAAAATCGAAAAATCACTTTTTGTCATAAAAATGCCAATTTCGAAATAAATTGAAAATTTGTGGCCATTTTGATTAAATCTAGGCGTTTTTTTCTTTAAGTAAAGATAAATAAAATTTTTTGGAAAGTTGGTTAGTGTTATCGGAGGATTGTATAAATAGAACTGTGGCGGAAACTGCGACTGACCCACGCGACTCATTGTCTCAATCTTTCACATTTCATATACTTCTTTCAAATTCATCTGCGATTAGAACCGCCCTCACAAATTTATCTCCTCCTTACCATGTGTTTTGTGCCAAAACGTTCTATTTATAAATTTTTTTTTATATACATTACAAATTATTATGTATAAAATATTATAGTGATTGGTCTGGTGTATAAGTTGAAATGCAAACGGTGTAATTTTTGACAATTGTACAAATGTACAAGGAATTTTACCTTAAAACCAAAACCACTCCCGTGCACAAGCCTATGTATGGACGATTTGAAATAAGAAATTTTAAAACTCAAAAATGAGTATTCAAATCGTCATAAGCTTTCTTGTGAATATTATTGACTGAAGAACTAGTATTTCTATAGTTTATAAATATTTTTATCCAAATTATGTGTAATTTTTTATACAGTACAAATAAGTGAAATTGTAATTCGAAGCGTCTGAAAATTTTTTTTTGCTTATTTTCTTGGAAATGCAGATCTTTCTGATGATGTTAAACACTTTATTGGCCACTCGCTTCTAGAACCCTCTTTTGATAAAAAAAATTGGTGCTAAATAACCGAAAAATTGCTATCAATTAAAAAACAACATAGTGTAGAAGCGATCTGTATTTCTGATATGAAAGACACTAGGTAAGAATCTTACCGTAAGATAAATGTTACAAAATACGTAGTTTTGCTGGTTAACTGTAGGAGGTGAAGTGACATGTCATGACATGTTAGTTTTTGTTTTTTAAATACTTATAAGATTATTGATGAGTTTATGAAGGATTGATAATCTGCGTTATGATTGATTATAATGATTTCAGCGTGGCTTTTTTCTACTATGGATGTAATTGAATATTACCTTTTTGTGAATTAATATTTTTATTTAATTGGTTTTTCGAGGCACATATATATGATAATTTGCTATTGTAAATAGTATTTTAAAACATTTCTTACAACAATCTCCGAGCCCGTTTTTTGCCAAATTATTTTTTGTCTCACTTTTTTTCGACCTGAATTATCTTTCTGTTCCTTCTTATTACCTGAAGACAAATAAAAATTCGAAATATTTTGTAAAATACTATTTTTGATAGCAAATTATCATATAAATATTCTTACCACGGTTTTTTAAAAAAATTAAAGGGTGAAATTCAAAGTCGGACCGATTTTATTATGTTTAATTTGTCAACCAAAACAATAAACATGGTGAACTTTAAATAGGATATTTTAAGAAATCTGTTTGACAATTTCTTAATCAAGAGGTGTTCTTCGAACAATTTAATTAGTTCTAGATATAACGGACTAGAACATTTAATATTATTTCTCGTTTGAACATTTGGTTTTACATTTTTCTGAGTCGAAACATTCATCTGGAAATAAGGCTAAAATATCTGTCAAATACAGTACATTTTGCTTCTCAATTTTTTAAACCCGGGGATAATTATATCATATTGACCAACGAAAATGAATAAAACTGAAAGCTTACTTGATTTTTCAAAATGAGCCATATTTTTGGTGAAAATGCTTGTATCAGTTTACAGTTACAAAAAATCCAATATAATATCTATGCAAATTTAGTATTCTGGAGTCAAGTGGTGAAAATTCAAAACCGAAAGATACTGCAGATCGACTTGCTCATCATTTATCCGAATACGAAACTCAACGTTTTGGAGAATCACTTGGGGTAAGCAAATCTTCATGTTTTTAACCTTTTTTACTATTTTTTGTTCAGTTTTATTCGAAAATACATGCTTCATTTCGCTTAATCATTAATAAATTCAGATTCGAAAGGGTAACTTGGGTCTGATCAAAAAATTGAACCGACCAGAAAGACTTCGAACGATGATTATCACTTGGAGACGATCGGAACCCTACATGACAGGTTAATTTGTTGTGTTATTAATTATAATATGTAATTCGAAAGATAAAATATTTTGTGAATTTGTATTTCACTTAAACCAGACCTCGGCAAGCCAAGCCACACTTGCCGTGGTCTGACTTATACTGCTGATTTCCGACTCATCAGCAGTATAATTTACGTACAAACTCGAAAATATATCATATTTCGAATTACATTTTCAATGTTTCAATCGAAACTGGTTGGTTCATGGTACTAAAAAACAATAATTTGCATTTTCCAGAATCAGCGAAAGATGAGACAAAATGTCGGTTTATAAAGACAAAACAGTTAAGTTTTCTGTGATCATTAGTTTCAAAGAAAACCATAATAATGTAGCGGGCGATTTATACTGGTAATACTGGTAGATTGTATTCTGACATTTGAATTCATTGCAGCTAAAATATGTAATTAAATCATCTTTTCTTTAAATTTGCACCGTTGGACCAACGTTTTTTTTATGTTCACAATAACTTTGATTTTAAGATACTCGGTCTTATTTAGCCAACAGATTGACGGATATCGGACGACCAGAATTGAACAAATTTGTTGTTAAGAAAATGGTAAGCTCAAAAATTATTGTAAAATCATATCTGGGGATATATCATAAAATAGACTCATTATCTCCCTAGTTCTATATTTTCAAAATCTTGATTCGTAGATTTGTTATTTTTAACTTGTTTCTGATAGGCTCAGAAATCAGTGAAGTTCGTTAATTTTCGGGATGTTGATTTATCTGAAAAAATTTCTTAAAAATATGCAATTCAGGAGAAATTTAGTCAAAAAAAAGTATAAGTCATAGTAACGCGGTGAAACGAAAATAGTATCTCGCTGGAAGTTGCCATTTTTTCACTGTATTAGCAGTCTTTGGTTATTTGTTCACAAATTGAGACGCTACAGCGTGAAACAACTTCTGCTCTACGCAAAAAAAATTTGTTAAACGTTTAACATATTTTATTAAAAATACAACTTTAAAGATCAAATGATAATCGAAATTATAATAAAAAAATTATGAAGTTATCTGAAAACTTTGACTGTCAATAAATAAGCTATTTTTTAAGAATCGCAACATTGCCCTTCCGCCAGTTCAACCATCTGCATGATAAGTCTATTTATATCGAACACCACTGTATTTTTAAATGGTTCTATGCAAATTGCCGTTAATATTTATGTATTTTTTCTTTCTATTTGTACAAATTTTGCATTCCAACCACATCTATTTTTATAATAAATTTTATTTTTGACACAAGATATCGCACGATTATAAATATTTATTTTAAAAATTTAAATTCTGCGAATAATCAAGAAAAATTGTAAAGTATTCGAATTACTACCACGCGAGTTTCAAGTAGCGAAGAAACAAAAAGTTGGATGAAGCATCTTTAGGTGGGACAAAAACAGGGGTTTGTTAACAAAATAACAAATTTGAAAATTCGTTCGTCGAGAGATTGATTGACAAAAAGTGGCCTGATTTTCAACTTTTTCAGTGTGAATAAGCGCAGGTTGAATCCACAAAAATGAATTTTTGTGTTGATAAGTACAAATCGTATTTGAATTTCATTGGAATAACTTTCATTGTAAGCAACCGCCCACGCAAAAAATTCAACAAGAATGTTTTTATATTATAAATAATTATAACAAAATTTGCTTTTTATTTCAAAAGTGACTAAACTTATAAGTGCGTATAATTAGTTCGTGCTAAACGTACTTGACTTTCAGTTTCTCCGATTAACGAAAAACAATAGTTTGAGGATCCATTTCACAACCTACTACCGCCTGAGTTTCAAGTGGCGTTGAAACTAAAAGTGGATCGTTGTACTAAATCCGATGCACTCGCTTCCAGAGCACACATACGCTTTATCTTGCTGATTGAAAAATATAGGAAATTTCAAGTGGGATCCAATAATACTATTATTGAAAATATGATGTATAATTATTTTGTAGCGTGACCCATTTTGTAGCGTTCTCCTTTTGGTTTCAAAACCACTTGAAATTCACGCGGTATTTAAAACAAAAAGGCCTGACTAAACTGTATCATATCCTATTCCGAGTAAAGTAGATCAAAAATGCCTAGGTAAAAATACAAACCAATTACAAGGTAAAAATTACAAGGTAAAAATACAAACCAAATACAAACGAGAGTGAGACGGGCCAACCAACCAATCAAATCCCTGAATTGAACACACAATTGGTTTGTATTTTTACCTAGGCAATTTTGATCTACAGTACTCGGAATAGGATATAATTTTTTAAGAAGAGACCAACTCCCAATTTTGCTTTAAAACGTTAACTATTTTATATTAAATTTTATTATTGAAACAAGGTAGAGTACGAAGTTGATAAATATTTTTAAAATTTTAATTGTGCCAATAACGATCAGAAACTTAAAAATATTCAGATAGGCATTTTTTATAGTCACAAATTTGAAAATTTGTTCGTTGAAAGATTCATTGATTTACAGATAAGAGAAAGATTAAATAAATGTATTTTTCAGTAAATCAAAAAGCGACAACTTGATAACTTTACGCTTCTTTTGAGCTAAAACTTCATGTAACACCGCGCTTTGAATTCAGGCTGAAAGAAGACAAAATTATTTTAGAATTTTTAGCATAGTCCAATATTTGCAATCGACCCATCCGTACAACATTCTTTTCTTTGTGAATTGATAAGTACAAATGGCGTTACTTCTCCTCCGCAACATTTCGGGTCAGCTTTGCCTGTTGCGCTTTTCAAGCAGCTACCTTCGGGGTCCCAGGTTGCCATGACTGGATTTCTTGTGGAATAAAACATATGGAAATTTTCTACATAAGATTCTTTAGCCAAGAAGTGATCTAATTTAATAAAAACATTAGTTTATACCGTGATCACATCAGATACTCTCGCAAGTATTGCCTTGTTTTCGTGATTAAAAAAAATATGTTTATTACGTCGAAAAAACCTTCAAGCTCAAAAAGTGGCAATAGACGTTGTTGGCGCGGTAGGTTTTTGCGTCATAATCCACAAATTCCAGTGAGCCAGATAAGCAGTAGCGCGTTGTGGTAATGCAGCTTAAATCATGACTCGGTCACTTGGGTGCAAATCCTGGACTTCGCAAACTTTTTCTAAGGTTAACCCTTAACAACGTCGTGTTTTGAACCATGTTTTCTGCAACATTTTATTCGTTTCTTGAAAATGTTAATTTATAAAATTATAGTCGCATTTTTGTCTACAAAATTTCTGAATTTTTGAAGGTTATTTTAAGCAAATTTGAGGAGATCAGTTCTGACTTCGGACACCAAATTTTGATTTATTTAGAGATTTTGATCGTTAAAAGTTATTAAGAGTTTTGGTTCGAAGGATTTAAATCTGGAGAACCTATTTTTTTTAGTTTACATTTCTGAATTATTTTTACCTTCGGCAAATTGAGCATCACATTCGCACAGAGCTCTTTCGCATGTATTTGCATCATCTCTGCAAAGTGCATTGCTTCCTCTTAATTTATATCTATATTTTACCATTTCTCCGATGCAAGTATCTCCATGAGTCATTCTCGCACATTTTTGACAGTCTTTATATGATTTGCAAACAGTATCTAATTCATCAACTGGTTTCCCAATCCCTGGATCACTCATAGGTCGGTCACCTGAAAACAAATTTGAAAACTGCCAATAATTTATCTACATTTCTGGTTATCTTAAAAAGGCCGAAAATTTTTGTTCAAGCGAGCTGTTGTTTTTGTTATTCAAGAGCGAATTATCAATCTTGTCAGTTAAATCTGAGATTTTCGATTGATGATACTTACTGGTTGAGTCATCTGTTTTGTATAGATTGAGCTGGACTAGCTCTCTGGTTCAATCAAAAAGAGGGAAGGCGAGAGAATTGTCTTACTTAAGATAAGTTATCTTTCTTTGATCCGCTCAAAATCATACAAAACAGATGAGTCATCTGAGATGACTCTACCAATAGCAGCACTTTCAAAAAACTGATGACTCTCACTTTTTTCAGAGCAAAATCAAGATCAAGGAAGCACACAGATAATGTGTCACAGAAACACTGTTCATGGTCAATTTATGCCCCAAAATTTATCGAAAAGACTGCTTTAAAATTTCAGACTGAAATGTTCAGTGTCACCTTAACTTGAATTCAACATTTACTATTAAATTGTCACACTGGGGTGAAATATGTGACATCAAAAGAGATAGTTGAAATATATGACATAAAAAGCAATAGTTGATTTTTTTAAATTCTTAAAAACATATTGATTAGTAATTCACTAATTTGCCGGTTAACTATCCATCCGACTAATTTGGGTCACCTACTGTAGTCACTGGTAATAAAAATATTTATATCTCACCAAGCATTAGGCAATTGCAGCCATAAGTCCAATATTTTTTCTCATCAAAGTCAGGATTGTAATTTATCATCATCGTTGTCAATTGGTTATATCGTTTTTCTGGAGTTTTTCGTCTCGCTTCTGCATCAGATTCTACAAAAAAATTAAAAAGCTAATGTTTTTAAGATGGTGAAAAAAAATACTCGGCAATTAAATTCTGTGTATGGAAGATTATACTAAATGGTCCCGTATAACTTTGAAGTCAGACCTAAAGTATCGTGTGATGTCATTGGTCAATGAACATTGACTCTTGTGTATTGGCCAATTAAAAGACGTCCTAGACGTGTCTCTAGTTCTACGTTAACGTCAAAGTTCTACGGGAATAGTAAGTATAATATAGGATATTTCGGGTTAGAATGCTAAGCTTTTTGCTAAGCAAAATTTTCGAAATTATGAAATTTACCTTGTCCAAGAGCAAGCCCAGATAATAAGACTATCTTTCCCAACATATTATTTTCAAAATTTATGTGAAGATTTGAACGAATGATAACTATAATTATTTTTGGTTGGCTTTTATAGGACATTAGATGGCTCGAGTCTGCCAAATTGATCAATTCAAATTAATGGATGCCAAATTGATCAGTTCGGTGATTTGTCACGGGCCTTGATTTCCTGGTACCACATAAAACGAACGACATAAATAATGTTTTTTCGTTTAACACGTTGACTGACAATATGAGATTGTATGCAATTTAACGTGGAAAAGTTCAATTATCAAAGCAATATTCTATCTTTTTTAATTTATTCTGGAAACAAATCATGTCACAACAAATCCGTTTAACACGTTGACTGACAATATCACCTTTATCACTTTTTGGTTAGAATGCGTAGCCACAACGTTATAATCACACGTTAAAAGGAGTAGTGGCTACGCATTCTAACCAAAAAGTGATAAAGGGATATGAGATTGTATGCAATTTAAGGTGGAAAAGTTCAGTTATCAAAGCAATATTCTTTCTTTTTTAATTTATTCTGGAAACAAATCATATGACAACAAATCCACCAAAAATTTTTTTTGAGAAGAGAAATATTTCAAGAATATACTTCAACCACTTTTGACATTTAAAAGAATCCTTAGCGTTAACTTTTTAGTGAAAATATAAGCAACTACGGGGAAATATGAACATAACTTGCGGTTAACAGCAAAAATTTAGCTTAAAGGTCAATGACAAAGTTTTGCTCTTAACTGCTGTAATTCAAAATGGACTCGTCCTTTCTCATATGTTATAAATCAGGTCGGTCACACACAATTTTTAGGTTGTATGTTAAAAGCAAAATGATCATCTTGTAACTAACCTCAGTTTATATTATTTCTTCACTTAACAATACAACTTTTTTTGTTTACGGTGGTAACCGACGGATGTCTATATCGCGAGATCTACATACGATAGGCAGTTAATTTTTCTGGCATTCGAAATTTTGTCATCGGTTTCATTCCAGAAAAATAAAATAATTTTGGACAAAATTTGTTTTCGAAATTTCGAATTCTCTCTAAGTATTTTATGACGTAGTTTTTTAACTGCTGCATCAAAAACCAAAAAATTACTTGCATTGGGTAGCCAAGATTTCAAATTGTGAAATTAAATAAGAAAATTTAATTTATCGAAAAAAAATTGAAGGACGTAGTAAGAACTTGGAAATCTGGAGTATCAGAAGCAATTAAAACTTTGAAGGTCTCGCATAAAAAAACAAAACAAAAATATTTACAAACGCATTTTATGATATAAACCTTGAACAAATTATTTTCAATTATTTTTTATTACTTCTTGATATTACTTCTTGAAAAACCATTATTAGTAGACGTAGAAAAATCAAAAAAATTCTGACATCTCATCGCTAAATAAAATGATACAAGTTTGGAAAAAACTGGGTTTTACAACCAGTATCACGACCGGCACGATTTTACAAAAACTTTTGAATACATGTTTCAAAAATTTCAGACAAATATCACCAATATTTCACCATTTCAGTAGCGTGAGGTTTTCCGTTAAAACAGGGCTAATGTTTGAAAAAAAGTAAAACGCGTCGGTTACCGCCTTAATTCCGATTTTCGTAATTTGAGATATCTGACTTCTGTGACATAAGTTATATCAAAACGGCGAGTTGCTTCGAAATATTATAATTTGTTGGAAATTGAAACTTCAATCGCTTATAATAAGTAATTGATGGCTGTTGAAATTCGGAAAAAATTCTTTTAGTTTACATAGCTCCCGAGCGCCACATTTTTTTGAATTTTCAGTAAGATCAAAAAATTGTACGTGAAAGATTTTACTGGTGTCAATTTTGAAAGCTCGACAACAAAATCTCAAATTTGTATCTCAAACGATATATCCCTTTATCACGTTTTGGTTAGAATGCGTAGCCATTGAGAATTTGCTCAGTCGGAGTTGAATGTCGTAGAAGAATCTTTAGTCT
>SCLH01000891.1:127014-140378 GCA_004367855.1 Oikopleura vanhoeffeni
TTTTGGCTGTGTTTCAGAATAGTTGGGTGGCGCTGGAAAGCGCTTCTCAGAGAGAACAAGCGAAGCAATCGGGGATATCCAGTGAGGTAAAATAAAAACTTTATCATAAAGAATCAGTTCATATTATTTTTTGCTGAATTGCTGTAAATTTCTTGGAATGTACGCGGTATTTTTAAATATTGAATTTTATTATTAGAAAAGTTAAGAAAAAGATTTGTTGAATATAGAATATATTATAGATAAATTATATAACTGCCAAATTGGCACTGCCAATAAATCATCACAATTTAAAAAAAATATATAATCACGAATCTAGAAAAAAATTTGTTCGTTGTTTGATAAATAATTCATGTACAATAGGCATGAGGCGTTTCCCTAGTTGTGTGTTCACAATGCGCGTCACTCATTCGCCGGTTATACCAAACACGATAGCTGCGCTAACACAAAAAATATCAGGAATGCGCAGAACCCCCGATTTGTATTGTAAAATACGAGTTTGGGTAACCAGGTCTAGTGTACAAAAGATGAGTTCAAAAGTTTAAATCATGTGTCTTAAGACAAATAAATAGTCGTGTGCTGCAAACACAAAAACTGGAACACATGCCCCGTATTTTACAAAAAGTTAACAGTAATTTAATTTATAGAAACAAATAGTGCATCTCAGGCGTGATGACGCGTCACATGAAGTTGGATCAGCATTTGATATACAATCGCGAGGAAATATGTTTTGATTATTAAAAAATGTTAAATGGCAAAACATTCGTTTAAAGTAATTTTTATAAAAATAAAATAAAACCTGTATTTATATTATAACTCAATGTTAATTTCGTATAAAAACATTGATAATATCATGATATTAAAACTGATTTGTGCAAATGTGAAAAAAACTTCGTTTTAAGGGGTATATCCAGGCTTCCAAAAGGGATAGGGATAGAAGGGATAAACCGAGGGGGATAGGGATAGGGATAGGGATGGAAAATTAAGAGCCATAGAGGGATAGGGATGGAAAGTACCATCCCCTTTTAACCCGTTTTATCCCTATCCCCCTGGGTATATCTGTTTGATCGAATAAAGGCCTTAGAAGCATTAAAAATGCTTTAAATTGATAGGGGTGATAATTAAGTGTACTACGAATCCAATCATCATATGTTCTGAGGAATACTTGATAAAAATTTGAGTCATTTTTCAAATATATCCTGGGAGTAAATAGATTTTGAAGTCTGAAATTGTAAAAAATCGTCGGGTATTTGGCGTGCCACATTGGTTATTTTTGGGTCAACGCCACTAATTAATAAAATTAACACAATTTTCGGAAAAAAAATTAAAATTTTGACATTTGTGATTTTCAGGTATTGATTTTCAGGTTTGAATTAAAATTCATCTGAAAATTCCCAATAGATGTCAAAACATTCTGAAATGTCAAAACCATGGATTATGTAGTCCATTTAAAAAAATGTTGGATTTTGAATGAAACAAATGCTTTATCATCAAAACTCCATGAACTTAATTTTTTACAAAATTGCTGTATAATCCTCGCGATAAAAGTGGTATTTTTAAATATAAAATTTTATTATTATAAAAGTTGAGAAAAGAAGTTAGTAAATCTTTTAAAAATTTTAAGGTGCCAATAAACCATCAAAATTTTCAAAAAATTAATGTCACGAATCTGAAAAATTCGTTCGTTGTGTGATATACAAAAAATTAAACAGAAATTAAATTTTTTCAAAAATTTAGTTTTTAGCACATTCCAATATTCGCAGTGGAGCCGTCAGCACAACATTCTTTTCTTTTCGAGTTGATTAAAACAAATGGTGCATCTCCTCCACCACAGCAAGTTGGCTCAGCATTTCCTGGTGGACTTTTCATGCAGCTTGAGGTAGGGTTCCAAGTGGCCATGTCTGGGTTTTTGTCAGAAAAAAACATATGATAGTTATCAACATAGGAATCTTTAGCCAAAAAGTGTTCTAAATTGAAATTTTAGTTTTAATAACACGAATTTCTAATTTTTTTTTAAGTTGATTTGCATTTATTATTATGACTTTTTGTCAAATTAAGAAGCAGGCATATACAGTTATTTTATTTATACATAATATTAAATTTCAATTCTACATTTCTGTTTATACAATTTTCGAGATAAAATTTATATACATTTTCATTCATTTTCAAAAATACTTCGATAATGATAATAACTTATCATCAATCATTGATAATACCTAACAATTAAATTATGCAATTATTTGATTATATTGAATTATAATTAATCCATTAAATTATCAAATAATAAATATTACTATCAATTTACAATAATCTACAGTGTGAGTCCTTTTCCGATTTTCTCCTCTTTTTTTACCCAAGACGGGTAGACAGCCAAAATTGGCCCTTTACTTTGCTTAGAATTTTGGCTGTCTAGCCGTCTGGGTAAAAAAAGAGGGAGAAATCGAAAAAAACTCATGCCTGTATAAATATAATATGTATATTGATTATCAATATAATTTAATATATATTATTATAATATTATTATGATTATACTAAATTGATGAGATAATAAATTAATATCATCAATAATATGTCGAAAAAGTGCAGCAAGAGATATCAAAATTTCAATTTTTTCATTATTAAGAGTTTTGCATATTTGACAATTTTCATCTTTAATTCATTGCATGAAATCATTTTTTTAATTGGATTTAATTTTTCTATCAATGAATTTTAAAATTTTTTGATACATTTGATTTTGACAGCTTTTCTGGCATTTTAAATGCACAGATACTATGGATAATCCAATTTTGTTTCAAAACTTTTAAAATTTTGGTTTTCTGACATATATTTGCTTGTTTTTTGGTTAACAGTTTTTCTGGCATTTTAAATGCACGGATACTATGGATAATAAAATTATGTTTCAAAACTTTTAAAATTTTGGTTTTTTGACATATATTTGCTTGTTTTTTGGTTTACAGTTTTTCAACATGTTTTAAAAATATTTTTATACTTTTAAAATTATATTTTATACCATTGATTGTCCAAAAACTTTGGATTTTCATCGTATTTTTTTTGAATTTTATAAATTTTTTATTTATCATATCCAAAATTTTCTCACCTTTTGCAAATAGCGCATCACATTCGCACAAATCTCTTTCGCACGAATTTTCATCATCTTTGCAAATAACATTGTTTCGTCTTATTTGAAATTTGTATCTTGTAAATTCTCCGATACAAGTGTCACCATGTGTTTTTCGGGCACATTTTTGACAGTCTTTGTAAGCTTTGCAAACAGTATCCAAAGCATCGACTGGTTTACCTAGACCTGGGTCGCTCATTGGTCGGTCCCCTAAAATAAGTTAAATTCTGTCTGAAAAACATTAACCGAAATGTTAAATTTTGGATATTATGACGGAGAATCAAAAATGTCATCCGAATGTTTGATTTGGGATACTTTTACCGATAACCAAAAATGTCAACGAAATGTTTGATTTGAGATGTTTAACCCGTGGATCGAAATGTCATTTATATGTTTCATTAAGAGCTATTTCAAGTGAGCATAAAAATATCATCATAATGTTTAATTTGAGATATGTTTACCAAAAATGAAAAATTTCATCGGAATTTTCAATTTGAGGTATGTACTCAAGAATCAAAATGTCATTCAAATGTTATATTCGAAGTTATTTTCACTGTGAACCAAAAATGAATGTCCCTACCATTTGAATGTTCAATTTGATCATCAATTTTGGATAGTTTGACCGAGAATCGAAAATGACATCCGAATATCCAATTTAAAATGTTTTACCCTATAATCAAAAATATCATCAGAATGTGAAATTTGGGATATCAAACCGATAATCAAAACTTTCATCCAAATATACAATTTGGCATATTTTTACCAAGAATCAAAAATGTCTTCCGAATGTTTAATTGAGGACTATTTTTACCGAGAATCAAGCAGTTGCAACCGTAAGTCCAGTATTTTCTCTCATCGAAATCAGGGTTGTAATTATTCATCATCGTCGTAAGTTGGGTGTATCGTCTATCTGCGTTATCTCGTTCCTTAGCGGAAAGTTCTTTGGCAGAGTCTAAAAATTAAACATTACTGTAACATTTGAGATCAATCGGCAAATGTCAAAACATATGAATAAAAATACATTTTTCAAAAGTACATTTTTTATCAAAACCTTCAAAAACATCTGTATAACAGAACTAAAATGAACGAATGTTAAAATTGGCAAATGTCATATCATGTGTGTTAAAGGCTTGAATAAAACTGAAATTTTATTTTTAAAAATGAGAAAATATTTTGATTGCATTATTTAAATGTAAAAATAAGCAAATATCATAACATTTGAAAATATCTTTATTTCAAGTTAAAAATGTGCAAATGTCAAAAATTGGCCAATATCGTATAATTTGAGCAAAAACTTGATTTTGATAAAAAAACATCAGCTAATTTTTTGATATCAGTATTCAAATGTGCAAATGACAAAACATTTGAGTGACAGATGAATTTTCAATGGAAACATAGCAAAATATTATAGTATTAGAATCAAAACGTGCTTATGTCCATAAAAACTTTCATTTGAATAGAGATTTAAAATTTGAGTTTGTATAGATATTCATCGAATCATTTTCAATAGGTGACAAAACATTCAAAAATATCAAAAAAATTAATTTAAAAGTCATTTATCAAATAAATCAAATGAATTTTGTCATTCCAGCGAAACCAACAAATTTTTTTTGCTTCATTCACGCTTTATCAAATTTTACCTTTTCCGAGAGCCATTCCAGATAATAAGACGATCTTACCCAACATATTTAAGAATAAAATATATATTAGTTTGATATAAACTGAAAGACAGTTGATGATTCCAATTGTTTTTAGTCTGGTTTTATAGTAAAATTGCAGGACAAAAGTGCGCCAAATCGATTGGTTTCTAGTGATTTGTCACGGTTTTCAAAAATCAAAACCTTAGTTTCAATTTTGGCTCAAAATTTGGTCGAAGGAATAAATTAAGAGAGTCTATTCTGCCATGAACCTGGCATCCAACCACAACCATGTTTCTTGGATCAAAAATAAAGCCCTCAAATCGCAAGGTAATTAACGTGTTAAATTCAGTTTATATTTTAATTTAACAAATTTTGATGAGCTAGGGAATTTTGAATAATTAACAGCTCACGTTTTATGAATCAGAATAAAACGTGACGTGAAATTTATAAATTATAAGTTTATTTAAAATAACGGTTTCTAAAAGTCAGTTATTTAAAATTCAGTTGTTCTGACAGTAAGTCTTAGATTCATTCTAATATTAAGCCCCACCTGCTTTTGAAATTATGGTTTTCATATCATCAAGATAATCAACACGTTAAATTCAGTTTAAATTTTAATTTATCAGATTTGCATGAGCAAGGAGAATCTCGTTATATAATTAAGAGCTCACTTCATGTTTTATAATTCAGGTTAAAACGTAACGTGACGAAAAATTTATAAATTTTACTTTGAAGCTTTACTTTCCAAAAATTACACTTTCAAACTTCAGTCGTTCAACTTTTAATTTTTGAGTAAATTTTAGGTTTTTTTTAATTTCTAACGCTCAAGATCCATGAATATTCAATTTTCAGAGAAAATTTTCAAATAAATTCCAAATTAAAAAAGGCGAACTTGAATTAAGAATTTGTTTATGTATTATTTAGGGCTCAATTTATTTCTTTGCGTCAGAAATACATACATTTTTTTCGTATAATTTTCCCATAAACTCGTTCATTTACGAAAAATTAAGTTAAGATTTATACTTTTATGTGTTTTATGTTGGACCTCATCAGTCAAATTTGACTCAAAAATCTCGGAAGTGTTCCATTATTCAGAAAATATTAGTTGGATTTCTTTGAGGAGGTAATAATTGATCAAAAATCTTAGTTGATCAAAAAAAGTTTTATTGATCAAAAAAGTGTAATTCGTCAAAAAAGTTTTATTGATCAAAAGTTTAATTGATCAAAAAAATAATTGATCAAGAGTTTATTGATCAAAAAATAATTAATCAAAAATTTTGATAGGCGAAGGAACACTGAAAATTGAATTTGACTAAATGCTTCTTTTTTTATTTGTGAATCATTATTTTTTTCAGACTACATATGAGATTGCAGAAGTGAATTAAATAATTTCTTATTATAATAATGGTCTTGAGGCTGTTAATAAGTCCCCGTTATAAAGACGAGAAAAAATAACCTGGATTCATGATTTGAATTGATTACTAATAAAATAATTTTTATGCGATTCATATAATGCGAATTATAATGCGATTTTATATAAACTTAATTGTTTAATATCATAAACTATGTTCTTTCAAAATACAGAAATGTTAATACTTTAAATGGAACATTTTAGTAAACAAAGGGTTAGATTAAATAAAATACTGAAATTTAAACAAATTTGGCGAGTTTTATATGACGTGCTAATTTGAGTATAAACTGAACGTTTTCTTGGAAAAACTTGAATTTATATCTTAATTTAGACATTTTCTCCCTAACTGAGAATTCCATTTTTTACTTCGATAAATAAATTAAAATACCTATTGTCTTGCTCAATTTATAGATAGTCACGGAAGGTTTTAACATTTCAGGAATAGCTTAAGGGGATTGTGGGTGCTTCCAGCAATTTGCTGAGGAAAATAAGCCCTTTTTAAAACTCAAATATCTTTTGTGAGAATTGAGTGAACGTTTATTTTTCCAATTGAATATGTAGTCCGTAACCTGAGAAGTCAAAAATTGATTCATTTTGAGAAAATATTATCACATCAACTTTAAATGCATAAAACCTAATTGCTGGTATTTCTTTCCATTGAAGTATACCGTCCATATCCACGTATCCAAAAATCACATAAGCCGTTATTATTGGTCAGAAAAAAATTCTCTACAATTGCAACCAAGCATATTTTATAAATTCATCTTAATTGCCAAAAATTATTTTTGAAATTCTTTGCTACCTATAGTTATACCTATAGTATAGTTAAATAAAGGCAAAATGTAGATTATTTTACAAAAAAGTATACCTCACGAACGGTACATGCGATTTCTTTTCTCTTTTCAACAAATCCTCTCTATTATCGTATTAAACTTTTGAACCAAGGAAATTAATAATTTTAATATTTCTCGCAATCCTATTTCATGCTGATTTAATGCGCGCCATTATTGACATTGATTAGGCTAACAATTGAAATATTGATAAGGCGCAAAAATCTGAACAACTATCATATTGAAATACTTTCATTTAGAATAACTTTTTCTTGCGATTTGATTTTTTTGTATTCTGAAATATACCATATCTAGAATTATTTTCCGTTTTTATGCAGTCCGAAACGATATTTTTTGGAAATTTTTTAGGATATTGGTCAAAAGTTTCCAATTTTATTTTGGTCTGAATCTCCGTGAAAATTTATCACTAATGGTTAATTTTGTTTGATCATCTTGTCATTATTCAAGCATTTCAGTTAGCAAGCGATTTCAATGTTCTAGAAAAAAATATCCATAAATAATTTGGTGTTCTTTTTAAATGCAAACGATTCCCGAGTGCTGGATGGCAGATGCAATTGAAAAAATACCGAATTTGCGACCGTGGTCGAAAATAACGACTGCACCCACAATCCCCTTAAGCTAAGTTCTGCAACTACTGTTTTTCGGCTGTAAACTGATTTTAAACCCGAATAAAATTTAATTCAGCGTCGTGAATAAACTGATGCCAAAAACTTAAAAATAAATAGTGATAAAGTTCTACACAGTGTGTCACGCCAAGATTTTATTTTTAAATCTGAATAAAATCATGAATTTTAAATTTAGAACAAATTATTTCTTTCCCACCACAACTAAAATCTCCAATAAATTTGCTGTTAATATCAAAGAATTCGGATCAGAGAGCCTAAGCGATTTTAAAAAATGTTCAGAACCATGCGTAGCCACAGTTTTTCACAGAAGTTTCTGATTAGTAAATTTATTTGATATATCCTCTTGAACTTGGAAGTCCCGTAATTGATAAAGTAGTAAGGGTTTTTTATGTACTTATGCTTAGCGGGCAATTAACTATCATTATAAATGGATTGTATATCCTTAAATTGAAGAATTTTTGACAGGTTTTATCGATCAAAAAAAAGTTTTATCCATCAAAAAAAGGTTTTATTGGTCAAAAAAAAGTTTTATTGGTCATAAAAAAAGTTTTATTGGTCAAAAAAAATGTTTAACTCATCAAAAAAGGTTTCATTGGTCAAAAAAAAGGTTTTATTGGTCAAAAAAAAGTTTCATTGATCAAAAAAAAAAGTTTTATAGATCAAAAATAAGTTTTATTGATCAAACATTAATTTTATGATTGAAAATTTCGGTGTAATGTCGTTAACTATAGTTTAATTAATAATTTTTACGCTTTATCACAGCTCGTTTTCCTAAACAGAAGCAAAGTCATTTATATATCGCTTGTCTAAAAGCTTGGCATCGCATTTAATCTTCTTTATTTGGGCATCTGGCTATCCACCTTCTTAGGACATAAATATTATTTCTGTAGTGCAACTATGAACCCATTGTTCCGAAAAATATCGGAAATTTTCATGGATCGAAGAGTTGAGTAGAACAACTGAATGCTCGCGATAAATATCCTGTAAGAGCTATTTCGAAACACGAATTTTGGGTTAGTTTTGTTCAATTTCTAGTCAAAACTACTCTACGCTGAAACAATAATGAACACCTTAAGGTGTATGCGACTCTGATTAATAAAGGCCTTAGAGGCATTAAACATGCTTGAAATTGATACGGGGTGATAATTAAGTGTCCTAGAACCCAATCATCAAAAAAAAATTCGAAATTTTCGCATTTTTTTCGATTTTTTTCTAAGTATTTTTAAAAGATGAAGTTAAAAATAACGTTTGCTCAAATTGTGACCACTAAAACTTCAAATATCACCTTGACGTAAGCCAACTTTCTCATCAGTGTTTCACTGGCTTCTTTTGAGCCTACTTCGAAAAAATCGAAGCACTTTTTTTTTCGGAAATTTTTTGGAAAATGATCAAAAAAATCATATTTCGAGTTCTAGCTCGAAATCGCAAAAAAGCGCTCGAGAGAATTTTACAATTGTTCTAGAATACTTGAAAAAATTTGAGCCATTTTGCAAATATATCCTCGGAGGATAGATTTTGAAGTTGAAATTGCAAAAATCGTCGGTTATTTGCGTTCTAGAATTGTCCAGTCGCCGGTCAAAAAAAACTCAAAAGGAAGATTGGCATACTCCCGTTACGTGATCTGTGAAATTTGAGCTGATTTGATATACCGTCTGGGAGGAGATAGTTTTTGAGTTTGGAAAAGTTCACCTTGTTCGATACTGTACTATTGGTGTAATGTCAAAAATAATTTGTGATGAATTTTTCGCAAGATCAAGGATAGATCTACAATAGCATTTCGGTTTTTCTCATGAACTGTTAGTTTTCAGTATATTTCACCTAGAAATTCACATCGAGTCGCATACCCCCTCGTAACAAGGTAACTTTCCAAACTGCAAAAAACTATCTCCTCCAGACGGTATATCAAATCAAGCTCAATTTTCACAGATCGCGTAAGGGAGTAGCCAATCTTTCCTTTTGAGTTTTTTTTTGATCGGCGACTGAACAATTCTAGACGCCAAATACCGACGATTTTTGCAATTTCAGACTTCAAAATCTATCTCCTCGAGGATATATTTGCAAAATGGCTCAAATTTTTATCAAGTATTCCTTAGAACATTTGTAAATTCTCTCGAGCGCTTTTTTGCAATTTCGAGCTAGAACTCGAATATGATTTTTTTGTCATTTTTCAAAAATTTCCGAAAAAAAAAGTGCTTCGATTTTTTCGAAAGTAGGCTCAAAAGAAAGCCAGTGAAACACTTGATGAGAAAGTGGGCTTACGTCAAAGGTGATATTTTTGAAGTTTTAGTGGTCAAATTTGAGCAACACGTTATTTTTAACTTCCATCTTTTTATAAAATAACTTAAGAAAAAAAATGAAAAAATGCGAAATTTCGTGTTTTTTTTGATGATTGGTTCTTAGTACACTCAATTTATCACCCCGTATCATATTTCAAGCATGTTTAATGCCTCTAGGCCTTTATGTTAATCAGAGTGCGCATCCCCTTAAGGAGTAACCGACGGGACGCTATACTCTGGAGACTCAGACATGAAAAAAAGTTAAATTTTGCAGCATTCTCATTTTTGATATAAATTTTATTCCAAAAAAATTAAAAAAATTTTTGATATAAACAAAAATTTCAAAATTTTCTGCTTTTCACGAAGTATTATTTTCATTCACTTTACTGTATCTTTGAAAGTATTTAATCCGCTTGAATCTAATTTCTGCTTGCACCTTTTGCCTGTGTATTTCAATCTTGGAATATGAAGATTAAAAACTTTTATATTGAAAAAAAATTTTACTTTTCCTTAGATCAATAAAATAGGGGTACCGACGGACGCTATAATCTCGGAACTCAAACATGAGAAAAATAGTTAATTTTTGGCTGCTTCTCATTTTTGATATCGATTTCATTCCGAAAAAATAAAAAAAAAAATTTTTCGATATAAAAAAAAAACATAAATTTCGGTATTTTTACGAAGTTTTATTTTTTATTCACTTTACTGTTCTTTGAAGTATTAATCCGTTTATATTTAATTTTGCTGCCACATTTTTGCCTGTGAATTCAACTCTGGTATGTAGTAATGAAAAATTTATTTTTTCGGAAAAATATAAATTTTCAAAAAATTTCTGACTTTTTCTGATAATTATTTGCATGACAACAGAAGGCATATGTCTTTCATCATACTATAGGTCTACCATCATTTCAATAGTTGAATTATCAAAAAAGAGGTCATTCAAATAGATTTAATACGATTAACAACAAAATATTTGAATTTTTTTCTTATCAAATTCAACAAAATGTTGATATTAGTCTCATTTTATGGATTGAATACGATCTAAGAGACAATTTTCATTGTTTGCAAAGAACTAGTGATTATAAATCTGAGATAAACAAAATTTCATTCAAAAAAAAATTTGAAAATATTTTATTTGCAAGTTTTTTAAGGTTCCCAAAGATTTGAGCGCGTCGCATTAAGTTTACTCGAAAGAAATACTCGAAGAAACCCACTTCATTTTGTTCCGGCAAAAACCGATTCCTAAAAGTGCTTTTTGTTGACTAACCGTTCTTGAACAAAATTGGGCGAAATTAAATCCAAGGAACAATAGTATCTTCAAAAAACACACCATTGAGCGTGTTTGTAATTTGAAGAAAAAAATAATTAAAACAAAATTTCAAATTTCTTGCTTCATTTACGTTCAGGAGTTTTCGACATTTAGCATACAACACAAAAAGTGAAAAATGTCTGATGTCACCTTCGAAAAATTATTCCTTATGAAAAACGGCCAAAATGAATTCTCTGGACCGGTTAGTACGACCGGTACGATCATACAAAAACTTCCGGTTGTACTTTTTTTGAAAATTTCGTGACAAATATTTCGTAAGGTATAACGAGAAAATCACTGAAATGTATTCAGCTCCTGACAGGTTTGAATAAATGCACTAAATGGCGTCGTTACTGCCTTAGGGATAGAGTTAGATTCTTGACGGTTTGGATAAGCTCAGACAATTCCTTGTCATAATTGACAATGTTAACAATTTTCAATAATTTGGGTGTGGCGCTACTAGAGTAGGAAAAGTTGGGAAAATGACGATTTTCAAAACCGTCTTCTCCTTCAATATCAAATGAAATCTAAGTGAATTCTACACTGTGTGGTGAAACTAAAATGTCAATAATAGTCGTTGGATAAATTTTGGCAAATTTTTGTCCTAGAATGCTCTTAACCCCCTCACACCCAAACGCCTTTTGGGGAACGCGAGCCTTTGTTAAATCCTCAAAACGAATAGAATAATAACTCCACAGACTTTTAATTCAAATGTGTCATAAAGTTCGCAATTCTCTTTTTCTAGTAATGGTTATTAAAAAATTTGATACTGACTTGTTGTTCAAAGAGTATTTTTTTCCTACTTTTTTTAAGATTTGTTCGCCTGATTATCGTAAAAAAATCATAGCGTAAATTACGACACATAAAATCTAAAATTCCTGACGAGAGACTCAGATTTAGAAAGATTACTTAAGGCTGCTTCTGGTACTATTATTTTTATTTCTGGTTTTTTGAGAGTCTATTTTTCTCAAGTGATCTCTATAACTCAAAAAAATAAAAAAAAACATAATTCGCGGATAATTATTTTTTGAAATAAACTCTGTTTGATAATCTGTTTAGAATTCGATGCAAAGCGCACAGAGCACATCCGCTGATATCATGCCGAATAATTCAAGCGTACAGCTGACTCAATAACTCAGTTTTTTTAGTGGCTGAACAAACTTGATCTATTAAATTTATTTTTATCCTCTCGAAAAATAGGTGCTTACAATTTTCGAAATGTATTTTTTCGGCACAGAAAAAAAGGAAGTTATTCTTTTCTAGACTTATTGAGAGAGATATTTTTAATCAGAGAAACAGATTCCAGAAAGCGAAGGTTTTGAGTTATTTAATCTCTTTTGAAAAAATAGTTTATTTTGTATGGCCGTTATCCATCAGATAATTAAATTTGGAACTTTATTTATTTATTCTCTTTAATTCACCGTATGAGTCTTCAAAGTTCAAGTAAAATATTTATACTCAATTGTTTTGATTTTAGTGCATTTTGGCTCGAAGGGATACGAAAACTTGTTTTTCAGACGATTCAGATAAGCTATTCAAAATTCGAGATGATATTCGATAGCCAGTGTTCTTACTTAAATCTGTTGTAATTCATATGTTGATTTTGAAAAATGTACGGTTTTCCGATGAAGTACCTGAAACTAAACCTCTATTTTCTCTTGCATTATCAAGCAACAAAATTAAAAATTTCGAAAAAATTATTGGCCTCCAATTTAACTCTAATCCTTGAGCTCGAGTCAATCATAAAATAATGAATCATTCTATCGATTTATTTTCTCCGCAATACCGCTAAAGTGCTGTCCCGAATGCGTTTGGGTTAGGGAATTTCAAGGGTTTGCGTGTGGAGGGGGTTAAGCGCCACAAAATAATGCTATTTCAGTAATTTTAAAATCGATCTCCTCCGTCAATTTTTCTGTTCAGATTTTTAAGTGACCATGTAGACTTGTATCTAAGGGGGTGGCATAAGTCAAGCAGATTGGTACATTTTTTCAGAGCAATATAATGAAAAAAACAAAAGTGGAATTATTTTTTATTTTTTATCTTCAAAAAGTGTTCATTCTTACAAACGTTTACATTTTTATTTTCTTGACACAACGTAACTATAGGTTAGAAATAACAAAAAAACACTTTTTCACT
>SCLH01000891.1:151060-161436 GCA_004367855.1 Oikopleura vanhoeffeni
TTGTAGTTCTTGAGATAAAGCAATGTTGTCGAGTCGACAATGTCGACCCTAAATCGGGGACCTGAAAAAATTCAAATGAGATTTGAACTTGAAAAAATAAATTTGATTATAAGGATTTTGCCACCATGATTTTAAGACTTATTTTATGTTCCAAAAAATGAAAGAAAAATATTCATAAAATCTGAAATTTTTTCTTTATTTGGATTTTCACACATCAAATTTTTTTCGATTTTCTCACAAAAAAAGTAATTTCTTGCAAAAAAATTAAATGATTATCATTTATTTTCGTGCAAAATAACAACTGAACCGATAACCTATAATGTTACTTGATCCTATTTACTTTTGAACACCTGGTAAAAGTCGGACACAAACAAAGCGTCGCGACGTGTCCCTTCACTAAATTTCTTTGTTATTTTTTTGTCGCACAAACTTGATTAAAGGACTTTTGCCGTTGTTATTAGAAGCCGGAAAATATCGCAAAAGGTCTCATACGGCGGCAAATTATCAGGCGGTATTTTTTTATATTTATATGTGAAACTGATTTCATTACCGTTGAAAGACATCCTCGATAATTTCTACGATTCGCCCTACGAAAAATAGCGCAGCTCTACAACCTCTACAGCTTACGAAATCGGAAGTATTTCAAGAATTTTGAACATATCATCCGCTGCTTTCACTTCAAATATTTCTCCGGTTATCACTACAGAAGAAGAATTGGCAAAAATCACTCTCAATCTTTAAAATTCATTCACTATTTACTTTATTCATTTTGAATAATATTTTCTTCAATTTGTTTCGAATAAAATGTAAAATAGTATGTTGAAAATAAGTATCAAGTCTCATCAACCTACGCAATTTGAGTGAGGTAAAAATTATATTTAATTTAAATATCTTTACGACGNCTATGCTTCATAATCTCAAAAATCTTGAAATTAAATTCTGCGTTTTTTGATACCAATTACAACATTTTCTGATCGTTTTCGCTTATAAATTTTCAAGCTCTTTGAGAGGTCACCATCGCTTAAGAGGTCATTTTAACGCTACGAATTTTGTGTTTTTTGATACTACTTTGAAGCTGATCCGATTAGTTTTAAAGAAAATTCATAAGGTAACCTCTAAACCGGTGTAGATTACATTTGCAAATAATTTTCTCATTTTGAAAAGTTGGAGGGTACATCCTTGAGTATGATCTGCAAATATTAGGGAAAAAGCTTCCGTACAAAGTTGTTTTAAATTGAAAAACCCGTTTATCCGCGAGGGAGTTAAAATTTTTGAAATCTGAAAAAAAAAAAATAAATGCGAGAAAAAATGACACATAAAACCGTAACCAGTCATCAGATGATGTAACATGTGGTATATCAATAATATTATATTATACAAGCGGTTTATAAAAATTAACATGTATAATTATTGAAATAATCATCTCCCAAAATTTTCAGCATGCAATCATGGAAAACTTTGCTAAAAAAAAGAGTCAAAAAAATTTCAGAAAGATCTTTGTCTCAACGAAATACTACTTCTTCCATGAGTGATTTAAGAAAAAGTTTTATATACATAATTTTTGTACAATCAACTTTTTTTGTTTAATTTCAAAATATGATATCAGCATTTTACTCATAAAACTTATAAAAGTGATGTTTTTGAAACAGATGATATGGAATTTCAATCTCGTCAAATTCGTCGAAGTCATCGAAATTCGGCATTGGGGACAAGGAAACAAAGTCGAAAAAGTACAACTAGCTGGCACTCTAATTTCAGCATCTTACGCCGACGAAGTTTTCCACCAGAAGGTGTTCATTCTCCTTGCTTATTAAGAGATCAGTTTAAGGCCCTGACATAATTGGGTCACATTCAGAAAATTTAATATCTTTGAAGACTAAGTCTCAACAATTTGCGTGACCACAACGGTTGTGGCACAACCCCTTAATAATGTAGTACTGAAGTTGAAAAAACACTGAATTTACGTTTAAAATTTGAAAGACTTTAGTCTTAAGATATATTCAAAATGTCTCTAATTTCAAATTGTTTTTCTTTGGCGATAATTTGATAATCGAATAAATTTTATAATTTGCAACAAATTTTAAGTTCAGTTTTATGAAAAACTTAAATAAAATCAAGTTTGTATCTGTAGTTAGTTTTTGCGTTTTCACCTAAATCGATCAAAATTGCATCGGAAAGTCTTAGATAAAACAAGAGTCGTGGCAAATATATCTGGTAAGCGTTCGTATTAGATATGCGCTAATATTTTATTTAACCCTTGGAAGCTCCGAGTCGATCAATCGGCTCAAAAAATTTTCAAACTTGAAAAATTAGTTGTTTAAAATACTTTTCAAACTTTTGATAAGAATTCAAGATAGAGTTTGTCTAGGAAAATTCAAAAATATTTATTAAATGGTTTTATCACCAACCGTTCAAAAGTTATTTCATCTTACTTTTGTTGCAGATTTCTATTAAATTTCTCTAAAACGCCAATTTCCCAAATTGACTCACTATACGAAAAATTTCAGGAAGTTAGTTTTTAGGAAATTTTTCTAGTTATTTATAAAGACTAACAAAGTTTCTGTGCTAAACAGTAAACTCGATTTATTTATTTCCGAGTAAATAACCGAAATCTCAGTTTTTTACAAATAAATCAATCTGATTAAAATTTCTTGTAAATGAAGCGAAGGACCGCTAATTAAGTAAATAAGATGAATAAAAGAATACTTTGAGAGATTCAGGTTTAAAACTGTGTTTTGGACCGATTATCAGCAAGAAATATGATGAAATATCATCAAAACTTGACATTATTTCATTTAAAAAAAAATAAGTTTCTTTATACTTTATATTTTCGATGTTTTGACTAAAAATTGAGGATATTTAGAATTAATTTTTCAAGTAAAGAATATTTTGAAAATCTAAAAAAATTATAAAAATTTTGGGATGTAAAATGTTTTGTAAACATTCGAGTTCAATCAATACACTATGAAATCTCAAAGGCGGGCATTTTCAACAGCCAAATGTTAATATTTTAAAACTTTATTAAATTATNAAAAATTTTCGGACTTTTTCATTTTCAAAGAATGAAACTAGAGACTTATCGGATATGTGGTTATCGGGTATAAGCGATCAAAGTCAAGCCTAAAAATAGGCTTTTGAGCCTCCGGCGAAGTTTTCAGTTTAGAGCCTCCAAGGGTTAACGACAGAAATAGTTTTTTGACAACCACCCCAGTGAATTAACGTTTTAAGAAATTTGATGCCTGTATACAATTTCAAATAAACTTTTATTTATAACTTAATAATAACTCGTAGACTCGATTTCCGGCAAGTAGTTACCATTCACCATTTAATCGCATTTTACGACGCTTTAAAATTAATGACAAGATCAGTTATAAAGTTATCGATTAACTTTAAGACAAAATGAAGTATGTGCGTTTTTTTTGATAATTTTTACTGTATTACAGTACTCATTTTTTGCAAAAAATTTTTGGAATCACCAAATAAGACCTTTCATCGTAATCAGAAAAAACTTAGACTTTTTTTCCATTACACTATAGCCCAAAATGATCACGTGACCGTATATTCAAAAAATAAGGTTGGCCAAAATAGTACTGTTTTTTCAAAAATTGCTTAAACACTTTTTAAAAAAACTGAAGAGGTTCTTTAAAAGTTTTAAAGTTTTTTTCCACTACATCAAAGTCCAAAAACAATCACGTGACCTTCAAATTAAAAATAAGGTTTTGGTTCAAATATACAAATAAAACTCAAATTACGCCGAAAATTTTTGAGGACTAATAAACACATAATCTAAGAATTTTGAACATAACGGCATTTTCCAAAAACGTCACGTGATCTTATTTTTCAAGAAATAATGATTAATTTATGACATATTTCAAACCTTATTTTTGAATTATTTCGTTACGTGATTTTATTCGGACTTTGATGTNTTAATAGGTTTGAAGTTCATCCTCAAAGTTTTATTTATGTGATTTGAGTACTTTTCAAAATACCGTATATTGTGAACCGTATATCAAATTACTGTTAATTTCAAGAGACTCGTAACTTACAAGCCTCTACGATGAAATTGGCCTTGAACTTTGACCGGAAATGAATAATTTCACACCAATTTAAGAGTCATTTTACTAGAGAATTTTGTTAAAAACATATGATTATTTTTGTATAGTGTTATAGAAAATCATTTGAAGTTTACAATGCAGTAGTTTAAAATATAAATAGAAGTTAACCCTTTGGAGGCTCCAAAGCCACTTTTATGGTGCAACTTTGAGCGCTCATTGCGGGAAAAGTAAAAGTGCTAGCAACTTTATTATTATTCAGTCCCCGAGATTAAGGATAGACTTAAACTTTTATATTATTTAATTTATATTTTGACTTTATTTACGTTGTAGAAAAGTAACATTTACAAGTTGGTCTTCAACCTACGCAATTCATTTGGGAGAAAATGAGAGACGTCAGAACAAAAATTGATAATGGTAAAGATTGAGAATTAAATTTTTTAAAAAGGGAATTCCTCAGAAATAACCTGCAATTTTCGGTCTTTAATATACAGGTGTTTCCGAAAAAAGAACCTAACCTACAAAATATATCGAAATCACTTTTAAAAAAATAAAAATTTACCCAGAGCCGTCAGGACAAAAATTTTAAATGCAGCAGTTTTAGAAATTTTTTCCCTAAAAAGTGAATCATTCAAAAGCTACCTGCAATTTCTGGTCTTTTATCTACAGGTGTTTTTGAAAATTGTCCGGAGCCTCCAAGGGTTAAATTCATATTATTGTGGCACATTTGTGTGTCACTGGAGGTCATTTTCGCGAATTTATTTTTTCTTATCCCTATAAATGTCGAAAATTTTGCGGTTTTGAGACATCTGGGACGAAATTTTAAATTTGCCCTAAAGAGTCTTTAGATAATGAAAATATAAGATTGATGAAAAAAATCATGAAAAACGATTCATATACGAAGCAAAACATAATTTTTTAAAAATTTATTTTGCCACTTTTCTAGTGCCCGTAGAGCTCATTTGTGCGGTCGAAGAAAATTTTTGTTCTCGTAGAATAACCAACTGAACTCTTTTCTCGCGATCAATCGTGAAATAAACTTTTTCGCATTCTTAGTTTGTTCAGGAGAGCCGATTCAAAAATATCTAATGCCTTTTATTCATCGAAAAATTTTTTTGTTTTATTTTAATTGTATACAAATTGGCTGATGTGTATTTTAAAATAATATAAAATGATTGTTAATAATGACACTTTGTTTATATCCTTATACTTCTTGGTTAGAATGCGTAGCCACAACGTTAAAAATCAACACGTTAAAAGGAGTAGTGGCTACGCATTCTAACCAAAAAGTGATAATGGGATATGGGCCATATCATATGGCTCGATCTGAAGAATGGTCACTACTTGCCGGAAATCGAGTCTGGGTACAGAATCTGTACTACAGATTAACTTCTAAAGTCTACGAGCTATCTGTACTACAGATTAACTTCTAAAGTCTACGAGTTAAAGTAAAGATTGAAAAAAGGTTTCATGAAAATCAGCTCTCCGAAAGAAAGTAGTCGTCTGGTGGAATTATGTCAGGTCAGAACTGACAAATGCTTTATTTTATTTTCATCTGCAAAATTCTGCCTTTAATGTTTGTCCATCTCAAATTTATAAATGTCAAATTTAAGTTTTTTTTGTTTGATTTATGTGTTTAGCTTTATAGATTTGTATCGCAGCAACCAAATACAAGCAACGAGCAGCAAAATACATAAAACAATTTCTTTATTTAAATTCAAGGTTGAAATATGGAAGAAAATACACAAGATCAGTGCGAAAATGAATAATATATTTGTTGATTTCAATTGTTCGAAGTTTGAGAAAATACAGTCGGTCTTTATATTAATATTTGGTGTTTAACGTTATATAGCGTTGTTTTTAGGCAACAACCACCAATCATTACAAAAGTCAGCTTTGTTAATAATTGGTGTTCGTAGTACAAACTTTGTACGTTTTTTTTTGAAAATTTTCACTTTTTTAATGTATTTTTTTAATACTCAAATTAAAGTCTAGTTACTTATGATGTGTGCACTAACCAAATAGAAAAAACCCGATAGAGACGTGGTTAATTATTGTGATAGACGTTTTTATTTATATTATTATTGTACTTGTTGTATCTTGGTGTCTTATTTTTTTATTTCTTTAGCAAATTGATTAATCTGTATATGTGAAAAAAGAATCCCTATGCAGCATAGGCTATGCTTCTACTTTCGCGTTCGCGTTTGGACTTATTTTTAAAGCTCTTATTGATTATAGAAGTGATATCTGGTGCTCTTATTGGGGTGACGCGGGTCAAACGCGAATGCAAAAGTAGAGGCCTAGGGATCTCAATCTTTGATATGGTGAAAGAGTAAAAATATATCTTTTTAACATATGTTGATTACGAATCTTTGGTTAAATGAATATAATTTATTTTGTTTGATTCATAACGTAAGCAACGAGTTCTTTGCTATTTTTTAAAGTTATTTATATTTGATTTAATAGTCCTAACAAGCATTTATGATAAGGCACATCAGACAAGCTTTATTTGTATGTGTGATATACGGTATTGTTTCAAAACGCTATTTTTGAGGTTTGGGTTGAGGTTTGTATTTGACGATATAATTTTATATTGATCACACTCTATCAGTCGAAAATTCAATCCGAAACATTGTTCGATCAGAGATAGAACCTTACAAACAAAAAATTTCTGAACTTGAAGAATCCTTGAAAAAAGCTGAAAAGAAATCCAAGCCAGAAAAAGTGATAAAACATGATCAAGAGGTTTGTTAATCATCTCGGAATAAAGTTTCGAGGATTTTTATGACAGTTTGAAAATTAATCTGATGATTTACTGGCGTGAAATAATCACAAGTAATACAAGAGTAGTGTTTTTGGTTAAAAGACTAAATTACAAAAACTGCTGATTACGAACCACGGGAAACCTATCTAAAAGGGTAAAACTGGTGTTGCTCGGTATTTGCCGAAACACTATCATTTTGATTTCGTTCAAACGCGGTCCGAAAATTCTCGGATATATCATGGTAGTGAGTCACTACTACTAGTGACTTCACCAACAGGGTGAATCATCCCATCTCGAATAAAAATAGATAAAGTTGATTAACTCTTCGAGGTATATAGCCTTTTGAAAGGCTAAAGTCACTTTAAATCAGCCAAAAATGATGGAAAAAATGTTCGCAGAAACTTCTCTTTATTATACATTTTAAAATTCAACAATGTGAATCTAAGAATATTTTTTAAATTTTTTTCGGATACTAGGTTCAAATTTTATGACAAATTGATTGAAAGGCGATTTTTCGCTTAAGTTTTACTTCCGAAGAAACACTTTTTGATCCAAATTTCAAATTAAAATTTGAAATAAGCCAGTTTTTAGGAAAGTGTTTTGAGTACAATTTGCGAGACAATTCGCTTTCTGGACATATCTGGAGCAAAAATATTTTTTTGGGAGTGAAATTTCAAAATATCTTATTTTTATATAATGGATAAAATGATATGTTTTGAAAAAGTATAATTTGTGAAAATCATGCCAGAATGGTACTCTTATACGGTATAATTAAGGCAAATATGGTATAAGTTATACGGTATAACTTATACCAATAATAATCAAATAATTTCATTAAATTGAGAAAACTACCAATTTTTTTATAAAAAACGTGATTTTTTCATGAATATTTTGAACTTATTTTGAAATATTTTTTGATTCCCAACAAATATAGTCAATCAGACAAAATAAATGAGTAAAACAGAGCACTGCGAAATTATTCAGATAAACATACATTTCCTGGAGCTTACCATGAGGAAGAATCACGTGGTTTAATTAACCTTGATTTTCAAACGTTTTTTTCTAAAATTAAAACATAAATTTTCTAGATATGAAATTTTTTTCAAAAATTTCAACTCTTCAACTTGATCATAAAGAAAAATTTGAAGGTTTTCTCATAAGAGTTTCCTGTAAACAACGCTCAAAGGTTTAGGCCTCCTGAAAGGCTATTATGGCCTCGGCGGGAACTTTTTTTTATGCTTCGGGAGGGTTAACGTTATATTATATAACGCGTTTGATTACATATGTACTATGATATCAAATTTTATACACGGATGGATATTAATGGGGGCACTGAACGCTAGTTTATTTACGAGTTATAGGCTGTTTATAACTTATAGCCTATTTTTCATTTTCAAAATTCTCCTTAAAATTCTGCACAAGTCACTCATCACCAATCGGCTATAAACTAATAGTTTACTAGTTGAAACTTACTAGTAGAAGTCGACTTTACGCCCGGTATGACCTCTGGTTTATCGCAAAACACTAGGTACAATTCCCTGGGATTTTTTTTGACCGTAGTTTCAGACTCGTGATATTCATATTTCGCGATCTGGAAGTTTAGGTCATTAAAACAAAACAAATTACTTGACCTTTTTTGGTGGTGCAAACTCTTTTTTTGAATTGATTTGCATTTATTTATGACGTTTGTTACATTAAGAAGCGGGTTACCACAATTGTTATTATTAACTATTAATAACATTTTCGGCCAAATTGTATAAAACTACAGCCTATAACTATAAGCCTCATAATAAATCAAATTATTTAAGAGTTGATCAATAAAAAAGTTTTAAGAAATTATTTTTCATATAAAAGAAGTTCCACCACATTTTATAATTCAGATATCTCTAGCCCTTTAGCTGCTTTGTTTGCCTGATTTTGTCACCGAGAAATTGAAAATATGCAACCAGTACTCCTCCACGTTTTTCCCTGTATAAGTAGCTGGTTTTTTATACGGTCGTAGAGACATAAAAAAATACGCTTAAGGAGTGGTGTCGCTGATTTGAGCCTCTTCCAAGGTCTTTCCCGCCAAACTAGCAAAGTGATATTCGAAAAACATTTGTAACTAACAGAACGAACCTTCGCGGTAATTTGAAATTTAACAGTTCTCTGAATACAATCCACCTACGCGACACCTACCGCTTTTAAAAGCTTCTTAAAAAGACACGCAGTTCGTACCTAACTCCTTCAATTTTCATCATTTTTTATTATTTTTTTTGTTGAGGCTCCGGAGCATTTTTTCTGGTTTCTAATTTTGTCAAAATTTAGGCTTAAAATGAAAAGTTGACATGCCTCCAAGAGACGCCGATCAAAATTTCAAAAAAACACTCTCTAGTTCATTGTCAAACAAGTCTTGTGCTTTCAGATGTAGTATGGGTCGAAATTGTATCTCTCAAACTGGTGGAGGAGATAGCTTCTGCCTGAGCTCCCAAACTGACCATTTTAACACAATTGGCTAAAAATGATAGTTTGACATGGCCCCCAAGAGACGCGAAGCAAAATTTCAAAAAAAGCTCATCTAGTTCATTGTCGAACAAGTCTTGTGCTTTCCAGATGCAGTATGAGTCGAAACTGTATCTCTTAAACTGGTGGAGGAGATAGCTTTTGCCTGAGCCTCCCAACTGACCATTTCAAAATTTAAATTTTTGGTTTTTTCGCGTTTTTGTCCGCTGAAAGAAAAATGTTAAAATAAAAGCGCTTTTGCATCATTTGTAAGGCTTCTCCGGAGCCTGACACAAAAAAAAATAAAAAATGATGAAAATTGAAAGAGTAAGTACGAACTGCGTGTCTTTTTAATGAGCTTTTTAAAGGCGTAGGTTTTGTTAGTTACAAATGTTTTTGGAATGTCACCTTTGCTAGTTTGGCGGGAAATGACCTTGGAAGAGGCTCAAATCAGCGACACCCACTCCTTTAAGGGGGTAGGTGTCGGTTTTTATTGAGCCCTTTATAGAATTAATTAATGATAAATTAATATCGGTTATGACTTGAGTTGACCCAAGGAATCTCATGATGGCAATTTTTTTTCAAAACAATTCAGAACAAAATCTAGAATTTTCAAAATTCGAATATTTCTTAGCTTTAACCCGCATAAAAACGGTATGCTACCATGATATAAACATTTTTTATTGGTGAATATGACCCGCCTAAAACAATGCATGACATTAAAATTATCAAAAATGTCTTAATCGAATTCTAGAAATTTCAATTATTTTTAAGCAAAAATGTTAAACCTAATTATCGAATTTGACGCTGATTGGTTCAAAATTTCGATCGGCTGTAAGCAGATTTTTTGATCAATGAACTCCCAGCTTTAATTTGATGGTACTTTTGTTTCGATAAGACGACCTTTTATTTCGAACTTTTCATTTCCGGTTCACTTATAGTCATATTTCTAGAATTCTAGGATAAAATTCAATAATCCGAGCCAAACATATTGACGACACTATATTTATCTACCTGAGTCGAAAAAACGGTCTTATTCTGAACATCCGTCTAGGAGAAGTATCACTTTGAAGACGAAA
>SCLH01000891.1:174460-210646 GCA_004367855.1 Oikopleura vanhoeffeni
GCATTTCAAGGGGTTAGGGACTGTAAGAAAAATTTCAGTCATCAACCCCCGAGGGAAAGTTGTGAAAAATAAGTTTAAAATTCAAAATTTTCAAGAAAAATCTCAAAAAAATCAGATTTTTAATGAATTTTTTTTAATAGGCAGCGACTGTTATTTGAATGCATTGTTTCTGAATTATAGGGTAATGAGTTTCCATTACAGGATGATTTTGCTCAAAATTTGAAAAGTTATTTTCAGCCAAAAATTTGAAATTTTTTTTGAGTTTTTTCCAAGTTTGCAGAGAAAAATTAGATGCAGTTGAAACCCACAAATTTTTCATAATATTTCTGAGCATATAAACTTATAATATATAGCATGCCAAGACGACCAGCTTCCGGTAACTTTACATTGCCATCAGGCGACGCGGACAGGTCGATTTTTAATATGACAATGGAGTTGAGGTGAACTGGCTTTAAAAAAGAGGTCTTTCTCACGTAGGTTCTCTCCTCAACCAATGTCCGCGTATGATTTTTTCTACCCTTTTGATGTAGTTAAAAAATCATGCCTTTTTTAATTAATTCTATTTTTTAATTCACTTGATAAATTTGGTAACGTTTTCGATTTATTTAATCATTTTCAACCATAAATTGAACTAATTGAGACAAATTTCGAAAAGGAATCGACAAGAATTCTATTTTAGTTGATTTTCTTTGATTTTTTCCATCATAATCGGCCATTAGAAATCTTATTTTTTTGGCGCGTTTTTCACTTCATAATAAGAAATATCGCGCGCTCATCGGTCAACTTTTTGCCATTTTTTCTCAAAATGACTCATAACTCCAAAAAGAATATCATCCACCGAAAGACACTGACTTGATTGTATGTACAATGTGATATAGTTTTTATTACATGGACCGCGTTACTTGGTGCTTGGATCATGTTTTCCAGGGAATTGTTTCTAAGTATATCATCTTCAAGATAATAAATTGATATAATATATTTGAATGTATTATATCAATATATTATCTTGAAGATGAAATATCGAAATGTTGCGTTATAATTTAATTATATAATATATCCCCTTATTGCCCTGGCGTAAAGATTTGAGCCCTAAAAACGCGGGGAGTGAGAAACAACGCGACGTTCAATAACGACTTATCCGATTTATTTCTTAGATAGCTCAAACTGAGCACAATTATCTAATAAATATAATCATTTAAAATTGATTTAAATCGGACTAATGTTTTTTTTAAGATAACTTAAATTGTTTAATTATTAGTTTTTGTTAAAAAATAGAAACAATGGTCTTAGAAAAAATAAAAAACAACGGTCTGCTTTGGACAAATTTTTATATTATATTATCAACTAGATATGTGTGCACAGTTTGAGCTATCTAAGAACCAAATAGACTAAGTCGTTATTGAACGCCGCGTTGTTTTCTCACTCCCCGCGTTTTTGAGGGCTCAAATTTTTACGACAGGGCAATAAGGGGATATACATGTATTCTTAGTTCTTTACATATCATTATCTTTTAATACATGTCCTAATTTTCTTTTATATACCGTATAAAATATCCTATAAATGACTTTAAGTGGGAGACCGGCTCCGAAACTGAAATTATTTTAAGGAGAGAACCGGCTACGAGGCTAACAATATGTTAAGGGGGGCACCGGCTCCGAAACTGTAAATATTTTAAGGGGGGACCGGCTTCGAAACTGAAAATATTTTAAGGGGGGAACCGGCTCCGAGGCTNTCTACATTATTTTACCCTCAAATATACTCCTTAGTATTATATAAATAAATTAACAAAGTTTTTACTTTACTTCCGGTCAAACCGGAAGTGATGAGTCGTCGAAAATACCGCCAATTTTTTGGACTATATTTCACTCTCAAATATACCCTCTATTTTAGGGGAAGGAAAGAGAAGGGAACGATCCCCTTTCCCTTCCCTTTATAGGGGAAAGGGAAGGGAATGGGGATGAGGTCCAAAGGGAACAAGGGGAAAGGGGAACGGACACGCAAAAAGGGAAAGGGAAGGGGAATAGCCATCAGTAGGAGAACGTTCCCTTTTACAAGCCTGACAATACTTATAATACAAATTGAATGTTTTTTCAAAAAATCGATTCAACGCAACGAATCTATTTTTGGTATAATCTCGTTAGTCAGTGCATCAATATCTGAAATTTTATACAACGAATTTAATGTCCTTCAAATTGAAATTTCAATACATGTTTTTTTCAATGATTTCTTTGTTTTTAAAAATGGTTTCTAACAATTTACACATTTACCATAAGGTATCTAGCTTCCTTTTTCAAGCCAGATTTCCGCTGTTCTTCTTACAATAATTTGGACTTTTAAATTGCGTCTTTTAATAATTCGTCCTGCTTTTGCTTTTTGTTCCGGCTGCGGATAGTATTTGACGGACAGTTTCATCGCACCCGTAAAATGTACCTTAAATACCTTTTTAATTATTTACAGAATGATTGAACTTATCCACAAAATGCGTCAAATAAACGACTCGGAAAAAGAAAGTTATAATCCACTTTGGAATCGCCGGAAATACAGATGAAAATTAAAACACTCCTTACATAACCAAGCTCTCGTAATGAAAGCTGATTTCTAGCATGTACAAAAAAAATATATTCAGTGTATCAAAATGACTTTTCTCGCGCAAAATAATAAAAATCGCAATGAAAAGAATCGAATGATCAATTGTGTCAATGTTTTAAATTGCAAAATTATAATTAACGCAGTCAGTGTATTCACGATCACATTTGAACAACCCAGATGCCATGCCTGTCAGGCTACATTGCCTTATACAATTTATCACCTTAAGGGGGTGGTGTATGTGATTTCTGACATTTTGGAGGCTTGGTACGGCTAAACTGATGACGGTAGAACATTTCTCATCAATGCAAATGAAAGATCTATCCTTGATCTCGCGATTCCANATGATCAATTGTGTCAATGTTTTAAATTGCAAAATTATAATTAACGCAGTCAGTGTATTCACGATCACATTTGAACAACCCAGATGCCATTGCCTGTCAGGCTACATTGCCTTATACAATTTATCACCTTAAGGGGTGGTGTATGTGATTTCTGACATTTTGGAGGCTTGGTACGGCTAAACTGATGACGGTAGAACCATTTCTCATCAATGCAAATGAAAGATCTATCTTGATCTCGCCGATTCCACTAGACAATTCAGTACCACGTTCCAACAATCATCTGGTTAACCGCGGTTAAACACGGTCCCTCAGCTTTTTTCAAAGAAACAAGATCCTAGAGCTTATATCGGAAGTTTTGAGATTTTGTGAGAATCCGGGAAAATTGTCTGAATTTTAGTGAATGGGAGCTATTTTTTATTTTGCCTCAGGGGTCAGCAATCTGGCTTGAATATGCCAAAATGGTGTTTTTCGACGTTTTGATACAAGGCTTTTCTGTGGAATGCCAGAAACGTCATTTTCGGAATATAACAAGCCCAAGGGTTGGTGAACATCGAATGGGAAGTACTATTTTTGAATTTTGGGCCTGATTGGCGTAAATCGACTAAAAGGTGCGCGAAATCGAAAATTTGAACATAAAGTGAAAATTAGAGAATCTTAGTGCCACCAAAAACTTCCTTGTTATACAATTGCTGGAACGATATTAGCAACTATGGTCTCATTTTCAGAACTGTTATATTAAGTTTATTTCCTATAATTTGTCAATACAATTATCTCCTATTTTTTATAAACAAAATTATATTGCACGCTATAGTACATGTACAATAGGTAGGAAGGACCAAAATGTTTTTTGTTGAACATTTTAAATTATGTTCAAATTGTACGCCTTGAAAAATATTATGTTCAGTTACTAAACGTCAGTACAAATATTTTTTAAATGTTGTCAGCTACTGTTTCAAAAAAAAAGTTTTTGAATTGTCTATGTTTAAGCTTCTGATTTTTGTTTTTTTAGAAAAACAATTTCAATAAAATTTTAAAAAGCTCAAGAATAGAATTAATACAGTTTTTCATTTTCAAGCAGACTGCTGAACAATTTTAAAAAAAATTTGTACTGAACGTAATATTATTTCAAGGGCTACAATTTGGAAAATAATTAAAAAATGTTTTTAGCAAGAACAGAGTTTTGCCTCCTACTCTCAATGAAAAAATTCTTGAAGAGGATAGCTACTGTATTTTATAAGTTCAAAAAACTTTGCCGGAAAATCGTTCTTGGTAAAGTTAATATAAAATAAATTAAATGAATATAAACAGATGAGAATTATTACAACGAAAAACACACAAATATACTATTTTGACGACCTCTCTAGTGGGAGATCCTATTGTCGGATGACCGCGAAACCGCCATAAATCATTTTTGTCAGGCCAGTTTAGTATTATATCTTATTTTCTGTCAACTTTTTTTGCGGACACTCTCTGGAGAATCTGGTGAATGAAAGGCCCTATATGATATCCCCTATATATGGATTACCGGACCTCAGAGTACAAATCCTAAATATTTGAATGATACAAACAACGCAAGATATTATCACCCAATCAAAACCGTTGATTGCGGAGTAGGCCGATTTCATTGGTCAGGTTGAGAAAGGATCAACCAATCAAATGCTCAGATTTCGCATTTTTCAAATATTTAGGATTTGTACTCTGAGGTCCGGTTATCCATATAGGCTATATCCCTTTATCACACTTTTGTAAATATCCCGGCCCCGATTAGCAAACGTAGTGTGTTTTCAAGTAGTAGGGCCGGGATATTTACAAAAAGGTAATAAAGGGATATTGCACCTAAAAACCGATTTTAAAAGAAAGAAATCTTAATATGAAGTAAAATCTTGGGAGTCAAAAAACCGCAAAAGGAAGGTGATCATATCAAGAATATATACATTACTATGCGGATTGATTTCACTAGTCATTGTTACTATAAGTGGGATTCAAGCATCATTATGTATCCTATTTGAAAGCGGCTACCTTTCTACAATTATTTTGAAGAATCGATAGTAAGATTTGGATTTCTTTTCATATCATAAGTTATCCAAACACTTTCCTTTGGTTTTTGAAGTGGGTAAACAGGATGCATTCAAATTCTCACGGAATCATAAAATAAATTTTATTATCACTTTATTCACATTGTGAATTTCACATAAGCTTTAAGTTTTGGCAACTCTAGCAAAACTTCTATGAATACCAATTACCATTTTTTTCTGGAATTTTTTTTGAAAAAACCTGCTAAATTTATACTGATTATTGCGCAAAATTAATATCGGAGCTAGTGACTTTGAAGAACAGGATTTTTACAAATCGCTTAAAAATTAAGTGAAAAATGTGGTAAGTGTTGGTAAGGAATTGTTATCGGACAAAAAGTTCTTAGTAGAATTTTTACTAGATTTCCGAAATAATAAATAATCTTGAACAAAGAACCAACGAAGGCAATCCAGTTTGGAGGAGCTTAAAGGAACTTCGCGTAAAATTCACACTATTTAAAGCCTGATCCGGGAAACCAGTTTTTGGGAAGCGCTATTGTCAGAGGATGCTTTACTATACAGCATGTCACATTTTTACTCCCAATCTTAGTTTTTACTAAAGCTAACCTCAACCAATCAAAACGCTTAAAATTACAAACACGTAGGTGGTTAACAGAGTTAAATGCTCATTAACCAATCAGGTTTTATCAAAAATGTAAGATTGGGAGCAAAAATGTGACAGACTGTAATTTTTTATTGGTTGAAATTCCAACTAATTTTAGTTTCGTTATCAGCATAAAATTTTAAGAAAAGTGTCTTCTTTGCAAAATTTTCCATCTCTGAAATTGGCATTAGTTCGACCAGCCGACTATGCTTTCTTTAAGCCGTCTAAGTGACGGCTCATATCAACATTGTACACTCACAGCCACCTTAATTTAGTTATAATAACTTCACTGATTCAACTCGAATAAAACTTTGAAGATTTTTATAATTACTGTACTAAAATCTTACGGGTGGAGCTTAACATTAAGTAGCGTGTTATCACAACGAATAATCACTCTTAGTCACAAATTTTTCTGAAAATTGCCGATTCCCAAAAAGTTCAGGAGGTGTTTCATTTTGTGAAGGGCGCTCAATAGTAATGTAATTTTCCGATTTATCACATAATTATCAAGAACGTTATGAGCCCTAACTTATCACTGATGTTTGTTTTACTGAATCATATTATGACCATCAGATTATTTTATTAAAATAAAAATTAAATTTTAAAAATATTCTTTACACATTTAAATTTGACGATAATCTAAAAAGTGAACCAGTGTACACCATAAGCACATTTTGGTATCATAACTTTTCGAGGAGGTCAACATTTCCTTCTCATGGAACAACAGAAATAACCCTGATGTTTGTGACGAGCATGGCTCATGCATTTGCTACCGTGACGTACATAACAACGTTACAATTCGAAACATTTTCTTACTTTCAGATTTTTAAAATAATTTTTTTTTGATTTTTTTTTCATTTCTTAAAAGTTTAGAGCAAATTTAAACATAGAAATAAGTGCACTATTTTTCAATCCGGGAAACTCAAAGTCAGAAAACGCTTTCCATATATGTTCTGGTCATACGGTTTTCTATAAACAAACTGAAATCAAGTCAGACACATTAATGTTTTACCGCAACCTACCCTTTATTTCTGCCTGCGGCCTGATTAAAAATGTTGCATTTAATGTTCCTACAAATCCTTGTCAAATAAAAGTTATATCACCGGTATTATCGAAAAAGAAATCACCAAATTTACCTCAATTTTATCTGCCGAAAAATAAAAAATGACATAAAAATTAAAATATTTGAAAAAAGTCAAAAGTTTATTAAAGACGCGTATTACACCCGAAATTTTATTGGAAGTTTTTTGCAAAAATAAAATTTTATTAAATTGCGTGCCAAATGGCACAAACCGGTGTCACAAGCAAGTGTTGTAAATTTCATCAGTAGTTCAGAAACGATATTCGCTTGATCTTTTCATCGGTTGCAATACGGAAACCAAATAGATACCAGAAAATTTCACAAGTTATTCGGCCTGATTTTAATGCAGAATTCAAAAAAAACTACTAATAAAAATTTTGGACTTGATTTGCGGAAAATTTTCATAATATTTCTAAAAAAGTCGACAAAAAATGACGAATAAACATTTTATGATTTTTCAAACAGCAGTCAGAAAATATGTAGACATGCATGAAAAAAGTTAGAGTGGCTATTTTTTTGGTTTATATTCACAGATTTCAAAAAAATCAGAGAAAATTTTGGACGAAAAATGCGTAAAATGTTCTTAGTGCTTTGAATTTTTTTTTAAATTTTACGAATACAAAAATAAAAGTTCGAACTCAAATTTTTCCTTAACCCCCTCACTCATTTGACTATTGATATCCCCCTGATGCACCAGAGCCACTATTATGGCTCGACTTTGAAGCTTTATTATCCGAAAAGTATAAGTGCTTTCGATTAAATTATTTTTCAGTCATTGAGATAAAGGATAGACTTAACTTTATGGATGATCATATTTAGATAATTAACACTTTGAGTACTTAATTGAAGATGTGGAATACCAAAATTGACTCACACTGTTCCCTAGAAAAAACTATACGATTTTTGTTATAAGATGCAAATAAAATAAAATAGAATAAAAACTCGGCTTTCTTAATCTGGTATCCGATTCAAAATACCTTATCGGATTCGTCTATAAAACGATAATTCTCACCTCTGAAATGGTGGAATTAATGGTAAACAATATGTCTGTTTCTTACATTTCCGTTCCGCTTTCTAATTGATGAGCAACTTTTCTGTTTTCAAACAAAAAAATAAAAAAAAGTTTTACATTTGGTATAAAAATTATTATTTTTTCTAAAGATGGTCAAGACGAATTCCTTTAAAATGAGCATTTTAGACCTTTTTTAACGAATTAATTATGAGATAGAGCTGATAAAGAAAAATTTCAGAGAAATCCAGAAAAAAAAGTAGGATAAAATATATTTTGAACGGCTCATCAAAAAAACATTTTATTTTCATTTTTCAAAAATTAATCGCAAACTCTATAAGCGATTTGAACCTTCAACTTCTATTTATTTTTATCTTTTCCGGTCTTTTCAAAAAAATGAAAGCCACTTTTATGGCTCTATGAGTGAGAAGGTTAAATAGATAAAAAGTGATTTTAATGACCTGATACACATTTATTCTGGTTCAGCTAACGAATATAAGCCGAAATAAATAAACCAAGTTAATTTTCGTAAATTCAATGACGCAGTCTGCCACATCGCATTACCCCTTAAGGGGTACTCAACGTTTTTGAAATTCAGGTTTGGGACATAAATAACTGCACCAAATAGCCTCAGGAAGCCAACACAATTCATTCTGCTCTTATCATTAAAAAAATCGAGATTTTCTAAAAATTTTCGACCCTTTTTTCAGATTTTTTTACTAAAGTATTTTTTGGGAAAAATACATTAACGTTCAATGTTTAATGAACAAAATTCTAAAAAATAAGTTAAAAAGTGAAGTGGCAACGTTTCTCTCTTCAGTTTTGTAGTAGCTTCATTGAGGGTTACTTTTGGTACAATCGGGAGGAAATTAAATTTCTAGAAATCAAAATTGACTTCCGGTTGAACAAATATGCAATGTTTGATATTAATAGGAGCAATGATTTAAAAAAAAAATTTCACTGGAATTAGAAGACATTTCCAACGTATTATATCAATTAAAAAAAATGTATCGAGGTCGTTTTTGAAAAATTTTTTTCAGTTTTGGAATTTTAACATTTTCTTGATTCTAGAATATAAGGGATCAAAATTTCAACCTGACCCGTAAGCAGATTTTTTTGTTTCAACAGACTATTGAGCTTTCAGTTGATGGTTACTTTCAACTCAATACGATTCAAATTTTTTTTTCTAGAAATCGGAAAATTGACTTCCGGCTGAATTATCTGCAATTTTCTAATAAATAGAAGCGATGTTAAAAAAAGTTTCACTTGAAATTGAGAAGAACATATTTATCCGAAATAATACCAAATTTAAAAAAAAAATGTATCGATGCGAAGATTGCCGAGTCGCACGCTGCCAGAGGCGGGTTATACTTCACAGGTTGTTTCTTGGGCCTTATTTGCCATTTATTTATTCACCAATTTGTGGTGCGCAGGCCACAAAAGGCCACAGCTTCATTAAATAAAAAAGAGTAAAATATATTTTGTTACCAAAAAAAAAACGAAACTAGTACCTGGTTTGAAATCCCTGAGGGTACTACAAAATTTCCGCATGAGGGCATTTTGAGCACAAACCTGTATTTTATGGTCCTGAATCAGTGACTTAATCAGGCTGTTTTGTGCTAAATATTCAAGCATAAGATTGAACGGCCAAGTAAATAACCGTAAATAATCAAGATTGAAAATCTTTCAAGTGCCTAAAATAGCGGCACACTACACCATCTTCTAAGTGACAGTTTTTAAGTGATCAGAAAGAAGATTGAACAGGATAAATTGGTAAACCTACGAGTTTTTGAAGATAAAAGCAAACATTGTACAGTAAATTTATTTAGCACCAGCCCTTAAATGATAACGAAAAATCCTATATGAAACAAAATATGCATAATATTTTTAACGAAAACATTCCCAAAACCGGTTGTTTTTGTTCGGGAATAGTATAAATACTTTCGTTATCTTTAATAAAACTAGTAGGGTTTATTGGTTCAAAATGTAATCAATAATAAAGCATCAAGTTTGAAATCAACAAATAATGTTAACTATTTTTTCAAATTTGGCACACCACTACACCACCCATAAACTTTAATATTTAGTGGGTTAAAAATGTGGATTCAATTAAAAAAAATGCCAGTTTTTGAGATTCTGCGAAGTGAAAATCAGCGAATTTGAGTATATCGTACTTTTGAAGAAATAAGAAAGTTGGCTAAAACAATTAAATTTTCCCAAAAATCAAATATCTGATAAAAAACTATTTAACATCCAGCCCTAAATAATAATGAGAATCCCTAAACATAAGAAAAAGTGTCATGCAAAATAATTTTTTAAGAAAAAATATTCAAAATACGATTGATTTTCTTGACTGGGAATGATATTAGCTACTTTTTTATGAAAAATAAAGTTATGAAAAATTGCATCAGGCTTTTCCTGAAAAGTTAATAAGTTTCAAATAAATGATAAAGATAAAAAACGTTTCTGGATTTGAATTATGGTGGCGGTGGTCATTTAAGGTCAAATTTTCAAAATTTTAATCTACTTCGTCAACTTCCTAGAAATAAATAAGAAAAACGAGGAGTTTTGAGATGCTCCTTAAAGCCCGATTTATCGGAATTTTCTACCTACAAAAAGTTTAAAGACAAACTTTCAACTGAAAAAATAATAATATTAATAATCGTTCAAGCACGACGCGCTCTTTTTCACCATCCTTTTGATAGCTCGTAAAAATATATGACGAAAAAATTTCATTTTGGAATTCAAAGAAAAAGGCTTCTGGCCCAGAATCTATCCGAAAAAAACGAGCCTTATAAAGTGCTCGAAAGTGTGTCATTTCAACGTGGCTATTTGCGCCAAAATATTGTGGTCACCACCAAAACATACCCTTTTTCAGTAAGTACGCAATATGCAGTAGGGCGGAGCTGGTTTGAAATAAAACCTGGCCTCTCCGTAAAAATGGTTAAAGTTAAATAAATATTAAAAAATTTTCAGTTGTGAAATATTTTTAGCCAAAAAAATAAACAAAAAATGATTCCCTAAGAAAGAACTAATGACCACGCACCCACCTTCAGTAAGAAAATTTAGTCTGGAAATCAACCCTAAATAGCGAAATAAGTATAAAATTATAAAACTTTCTTCTTGTTTTTTCTCTCAGCATTTGTGGGGTTCGATTTGACCATACAGACCACCAGTGCGAACAAGATTTGGCCGAGTCGCACGCTCCAGGAGGACGGGTTAATAACTTCACAGGTGTTCTTGGGCCTTTTGCCCATTTATTTATTCACATTTTTGTGGTGCGCAGCACACAAAGGCCACAGCTTATTTAAATAAAAAATGAGTAAATAATATATTTTGTTTACCAAAAAACGAACTGAGTACCTGGGTTTGAAATCTTGAGGTACTAAACAATTTCCGCATGAGCGCAATTTTGAGCACAACACCCGTGATATTTTATGTTCCTGAATCAGTGACCTAATCAGCTGTTGTGTAAATACTTCAAGCATTAAAATTGAACGGCCAAGTTAAATAACCGTAACTAATCAGATTAACATCTTTTAAAAGGCCTAAAACTAGCGGACACATCGAGTCGTTTTTGAAGAAAACTGAGCTAACAATTCAAAATATATGAAATTACGGTTCATTATTCTATGAACAAGTCTGATCGAAATTTTGCGCAAAATATTTTCGATAACTGCTCAACCTAGTAGTAATTATTATTCTACAAAGGTAATCATTCCATTAAGCCGTTTCCGAGATAAAAGACATTGAAGTCAAAATAAGTGTTCTAGAACTCTACCCCACTTGGTGCTGTGGTGCTCAAAAACCTCTGTTTTTACTTTTGGTCGGGACCAAATGATAAGATCTAAGTTATACAGATAAAATGTTCTCCACACAATTTTGTTCACCTTATCCAGTCAATTTGAATGATGCGGAATTCAAAAATACAAAAAATTAATCGGAATCGGCTGGGCGTCAAATTTTAAGCGATATTATTGACTTATTTAAATTCAGGTTGCTGATGGCTGCATTCTCCCGCACTGTTTTAATCATTCATCGGTCTGATTTCTGCCGTTCTTAATCCACATTTCGCCGCCTAGTCATTACGCTCTACAATGTAGAGTCCTACACTTGCTAATTAAATAACATTTATAAATAAAAAATTTTATATTCAGGTGTAAGATTTTTCCCTTCTTTTTTCCAAATTGGAGAGCGATGAAACGCTGATGTGAACGGTTAATTAGGCAAAAACCTACGTCTTTCTCAAATTCAACCAATCAAAACGTCGGGAATCAAGTCTATCCAATTGGAAAAAGAAGGGAAAAACTTACACCCTGTACTATATACTTATATTAACATAGTAAGATTATAAAAATGATTTTTGAAAAAATTTATCGCACAGGTGAACTATCAGTTTGAGAATTCGTTTTTCTATTTTGGATTTCGTTTTCTTATTTTGGATTTCGCTGCCAAAAATAGCGCATGATTAAATTTTGGTGAGATACATAGGTGAGCTTTTGAGAGGTTATTGACAATCATATTTTATTTTCAGTTAAGTTTGTGTGCTTTGTGTAAATATTGTTTTCATATTTTTTTAGCAATTTGCCAAGAACTGGGCCTGCCTTTGTATTTTTTTCAGAAAGAACATCTACTTGACAAGTTGTTAAGTAATAAATACCTAACAAAAAAAAAAAATGAATTGTTTCTTTGTTTCCAAGATCCGTTGGTGTTGGCACAGATTGCGCGTAAAATTTTCTTATTTCGAAAATCCAATGACATAAAAACCTGGGCTACTTATCGTCAATTTTTTCCCGTGATTTTCAGATTTTGTCAAAAATCAAGCCTTGATTATCAAGGTCAAAAGCTGGTTTACTGGAAATGGTCTACCCTTGTTATTCATTTTTCGAAATATGCGTCCTTTCTGTTGAATACTAAGTTTTAATGACCTAAAAGAGATGGCAGAATTCTTCAACCAAATAGCATACGATTTAAAACAATTCATTTTTTTTACTGTCTCTAGTATTGTCATCCAATGTTAAAGATAATTTAAAATATTTCAAAAAAATAAGAAATTTTCCTACGAAAAATTCACGGCGATATATTCAAATAATGATTTTCAATATTTTTACAATCTTGGGAAAATTCAAAATTGCTATATATTCTTTAAATAGAGGCCATGAGGCCTCTTGTCGAAATATTGTTGTTAGGTTTAAAAATTTCATAAAAATGCTTAAATTTAATCCCTTTTTTGGATTTTTTAAAAAGTTCATTAAAATATTGTATTGCGTTTTGTAATTTTTCAATATTACCGGATTATTTTCGGTAAATTTTGTGCTTAAATAATCAAGCCGGTGTCTCTCATTCACACCTCTGAATTTTACATGAATAACTCGTTTCTCAATCAATCAGCTGTTAACCTAGCGGAATTTAAGTATTTCGCTGTCGGTACCGAAATCACCGGCGCTTAACAATTTTGGTACCCTCAAGTGAACTTTATTTCAACTGAGAATAATTCCTGTTTTTTAAAATTAATTAAAAACTACACCTTTTAAACAGTCTCATTTTATGTCTAATTAGTGCCAGTAGCAGGTGCATTAATTATTACAATACTTATGTAAAAATCATTTATTCATACCGAAACTTCAGTAGTTAATTAAGTTTAAAATTGATGATAATTAGGCTCAAACTGGAAAAACACGCCTTTATTTTATTCTGTTCGACTTCATTTTGACCTACCGAAAACAAGTGCGACGGAAATTTTAAGTTCAGTCAATAAAATCATTTAAAAGTTCGAAATCTGAATAAGAGTTAAATTTTGATGAACTTCTCGATGATCAGTCAAAATCATGGGATTAAATCGTGATTTTTTGTAATTTTGTTTTATTTTAATCTACCTGATTTAAAAATTTGAAACCTTTTTCATCAATCGTTTAAATCACAAGATTTCAACTACTATTTTTTGAAGTTCCCGACGTTTCCAGTTTTGAGTGAACATCAACATTTTTTCAATATCTATTTCGAGAGGAATATTCCATACTTCAGGAATTAAACCTTATTTACCCAGGATTTTGCTGACTGAAAAGTTCCAAATCAGATACTTTGATCAGAAATAGAGCCATTTAGAGTTAATTATGGGAGCCGAGTCTAAATTATAAATAATAATGTGAAATCTAGCACTTGGACCAAAAATTCAAGCTCAAATTTTCCAGGGTTGAATTCGAACACAATACTATATAAAATATAATCATTGTAGAATGTTGTTCTTTGAAATGCACTACGAGAATTGCACAAGAAAAATATTTCAACTGATGAAAAAATAGTGAATATTTGATATATTTGAAATGTCCTCGTTTTGAAAATTGCCTGATAAAACTGTCATACGAGGTCAGGGATAGGTTTAGATCATGAGATAAAAATGTGATTTTTCTATTTTTATATGTTGAAAATTATACCTCGGCAGATCACGATGAGAGAAAAATCGGCACAATTTCACATCCTGAGGTTTTGTCATATGTTGAAATAATACGTTTCAAAAAATATCATTAATTCGTTTTGGAGACTCTGCAACCTCCTTAATCAAATTTGACCCTTGGTAATAATTTTCGCACTAGTGACCACATAAATGACGTGTTTTTTTAAAGAAAACTTTATGACTTGATATATATTTTAATTTTAATTTTAACATCTCCAATCAGTGATATATTTTGATTTTTAACCGGGCGTGGACCAGTTTCGGCGTTAGATAACTTGAAACTTTCGGTACGATTTTAAGAAATGGGCGTTGCAATCTAGCTCAGCCATATAAAAGTAGTCAAAATTATTTTAACCGCTTTCCGTTAAAGCAAACCTGAGTAGTTAAAGCGCACAATTTTTGTGAACATATATTACCTTTTACCAAACGGAACTCCATCTCAAAAACGTTTACTAATCTCTTACTATGCTCGTGTTCGAATCCCACTGATGTTGGTCTAAGTGATTTGTTTTAAGTGATTGCTGAGTTGATTACACACCGATCCAATTAGCGATCCCAATATCAAGCACCCTGCATATAATCGTACTCAAGACACAATCACTGAGACAACATTAGGGATTCGAAAACACGCGCTATAGAGATGTATACACGTTTTGAGGATGGAGTTCCTCGGGAAAAATATTATGATATAGGGTATGCGCTTTCGTTACCTAGCATCCGATTTTTTAAATGCCATTAATAGTACAGGAATTCAGCTGACACGAATGCATAAATTTATTAATAAGGGATACTCAAGTTTACAATTATCGTACTATACAAATGAGTTTTAGTGTTTACCTTTAATAAAAATCTTCTAGCCAGAATAAAGATTTCCGAATTTGCATACATTATTTCTTAAATAAATAATGACGAAAGTATTTATTATGGTCAAAAAATATATAAAATTAACTGACTTGAAGTAATAACTTTTTAATGTTTTGATACTTTTTCCAATGTCTCGAAATCAAGAGTATCGCTCGTTATGCGACCAGCGCCAATTTCATGGCGGTTACATTAAGATTTCCCTAAATTTAGGATTTAAATACAGTATGTCAAAATGTTTAAAAAAATTCTAGATATTATGCTTTAAGAAGAATTACTATTGTTTTTCAAATTATCTCCCTTAAAAAAATATTAAGACTGGGTTTATAGCTGTATTTTAGAAACTTGGACTTTGATCTCAAACTGGTTTTATTAGAACATATTTCAATTAATCGCGAAAAAATTCATCGAAACAGAGTAGGTCGTCACTGACCGTCAGTGTTTGGGCAAAAAAACTCAAAATTTTGTCATGTACCAATGCCTCTATGTTTCTTGGTTAANTACTACAAAATTTCCGCATGAGGCATTTTGAGCACAAACAGTGATTTTATGGTCCTGAAATCAGTGATCTTAATCAGCTGTTTGTGCTAAATACTTCAAGCATAAATTTAACGGTCAAGTAAATAACCGTAAATAATCAAGATTCAAATCTTTAAAAGTGCCTTAAATAGCGGCACACTACACCACCTTTTAAGTGACAGTTTTTAGTGATAGAAAGAAGATATTGACAGGATTAAAATGGTAAAACTACAGTTTTTAAAGATAAAAGCAAACATTTTACAGTTAATTTATTTAGCACCAGCCCTAAATAATAACGAAAAAAATCCCTATATAAAACAAAATATGCATAATATTTTTACGACAAACATTCAAAAACGGTTGTTTTTGTTCGGATACTAATAAATACTTTCTATCTTTAATAAACTATAGGTTAATGGTTCAAAATTTAATCAATAAAAAGCATCAAGTTTGAATCAAAAAGTTATGTTAACTAATTTTTTCAATTTGGCCCACACTACACCACCCATAAACTTTTAAATTTTGAGTGGGTGAAAATGTGGCATTCATTTAAAAAAATTGCAGTTTTGAGATTCTGCGAGTGAGAAATCAGGAATTAGAGTATATCTACTTTGAAGAAATAAGAAAGTGCTAAAACAATAATTTTCGCAAAAATGCAAATATTTCTGAATAAAACTATTTTACATCAGCCCTTAATAATAATGAGAAATCCCTAAACATAAGAAAAAGTGTCATGCAAAAATAATTTTTAAGAAAAATATTCAAAAATAGATTGATTTTTTCTTGACTGGATGATATTAGCTACTTTTTTATGAAAAATAAAGTTTATGATAAAATTGCATCAGGCTTTTCCTGAAAAGTTAATAAGTTTCAAATAAATGATAAAGATTAAAAATGTTCTGGATTGATATGGTGGCGGTGGTCATTTAAGGTCAAATTTCAAAATTTTAATCTATTCGTCAACTTCCTAGAAATAAATAAGAAAAACGAGGAGTTTTGAGATGCTCCTTAAAGCCCGATTTATCGGAATTTTCTACCTACAAAAAGTTTAAAACAACTTTCAACTGAAAAATAATAATATTAATAATCGTTCAAGCAACGACGCGCTCTCTTTTCACCATCCTTTTTGATAGCTCGTAAAAATATATACGAAAAAATTTCATTTTGGAAATTCAAAGCAAAAAGGCTTCTGGCACAGAATCTATCCGAAAAAAAAACGAGCCTTATAAAGTGCTCGAAAGTGTGTCATTCAACGTTGGCTATTTTGCGCCAAAATTGTGGTCACCACCAAAACATACCCTTTTTCAGTAACTACGCAATATGCAGCTAGGGCGGAGCTGGTTTGAAATAAACCTGGCCTCTCCGTAAAAATGGTTAAAGTTATAAATTTAAAAAATTTCAGTTGAAAATAATTTTTAGCAAAAAAATAAACAAAAAATGATTCTACCTAAGAAAGAACTAATGACCACACCCACCTTCAAGTAAGAAAAATTTTAGTCTGGAAATCAACCCTAATAGCGAAAATAAGTATAAAATTATAAACTTTCTTCTTGTTTTCTCTCAGCCATTTGTGGGTCAGATTGACCATCACAGGACCACCAGTGCGAACAAGATTTGCCGAGTCGCCGCTCCAGGAGGCGGGTTAATAACTTTCACAGGTGTTCTTGGGCCTTTATGCCCATTTATTTATTCACATTTTGTGTGCGCAGGCCCAAAGGCACAGCTTATTTAAATAAAAAAGAGTAAATATATTTTGTTTACCAAAAAACGAACTGAGTACCGTGGGTGTTTTAAATCCTTGAGGTACTAAAAAATTTCCGCATGAGGCATTTTGAGCACAAACACGTTGATTTTTCATGTTCCTGAAATCAGTGACCTTAATCAGCTGTTGTGCTAAATACTTCAAGCATTAAAATTGAACGGCCAAGTTAAATAACCGTAACTAATCAAGATTAAATCTTTTAAAAAGTGCCTCAAATAGCGGACAACATCGAGTCGTTTTTGAAGAAAACTGGAGCTACTAATTTCTAAAATATATGAAATTACGGGTTTCATTATTCTATGAACAAGTCTGATCGAAATTTTCGCAAAATATTTTCGATAACTGCTCAACCTAGTAGTAATTATTATTCTACAAAGGTATATCCATTCCCATAAGCCGTTTCCGAGGATAAAAGACATTGGAAGTCAAAATAAGTGTTCTAGGAACTCTACTCTCCACTATGGTTGCTGTGGTGCTCAAAAACCTCTGTTTTTACTTTTGGTCGGGGAGCCAAAATGAGTAAGATCTTAGTTATACAGTATAACAATGTTCTCCACACAATTTTGTTCAGCCTTATCCAGTCAATTTGAATGAGCGGAATTCCAAAATAACAAATTATTGAATTCGGTGGCTGGGCGTCAAATTTTAAGCGATATTATTGACTTATTTAAATTCAGGTTAGTGATTGGCTGCATTCTCCCGCACTGTTTTAATCATTATCGGTCTACGATTTCTTGCCGTTCTTAATCCACATTTTCGCCGCCCTAGGTCATTCACGCTCTACAATGTAGGTCTACACTTGCCTAATTAAATAACACTTATTTATAAATAAAAAATTTTACTATTCAGGTGTAAGATTTTTCCCTTCTTTTTTCCAAATTGGGAGAAGCGAGGTGAAAACGCTGATGTGAACGGTTAATTGTAGGCAAAAACGCTACGTCTTTCGCAAATTCAACCAATCAAAACGTGCGGGAATCAAGTCTATCCAATTGAAAAAGAAGGGAAAAACCTTACACCCTGTACCTATATACTTTATATTAACATAGTAAGATTATAAAAATGATTTTTGAAAAATTTATCGCACCAGGTGAAACTATCAGTTTGAGAATGTTCGTTTTCTATTTTGGATTTTCGGTTTTCTTATTTTGGATTTTCGCTTGCCAAAAATAAGCGCATGATTACATTTTGGTGAGATACATAGGTTGAGCTTTTTGAGAGGTTATTGACATCATATTTTATTTTAGTTAAGTTGTGTGTTGTGTAAATATTGTTTTCAATATTTTTTTAGCTAATTTGCCCAAGAACTGGCCTCCTTTGTATTTTTTTCAGAAAGAAATCTACTGACAAGTTGTTTAGTAATAATACCTAAGAACAAAAAAAAAAATGAATTTTTCTTTGTTTCCAAGATCCGTTGGTTTGGCACAGATTGCGCGTAAAATTTCTTATTTCGAAAATCCAATGACATAAAAAACCTGGGCTATTTATGTCAATTTTTTCCCGTATTTTCAGATTTTTGTCAAAATCAAGCCTTGATTATCAAGGTCAAAAGCTGGTTTACTGGAAATGGTCTACCTTGTTATTCATTTTTCGAAATATGACGTCCTTTCTGTTGAATACTAAGTTTTAAATGACCTAAAAGAGATGCAGATTCTTCAACAAATAGCATACGAAAAAAATTCATTGTTTTTTACTGTCTCTAGTATTGTCATCCAATGTATAAAGATAATTTAAAATATTTCAAAAAAATAAGAAATATTTCCTACGAAAAATTCACGGCGATATATTCAAAATTATGTATTTTCAATATATTTTACAATCTTGGGAAAATTCAAAATTGTTATATATTTTTAAATAGAGGCCATTGAGGCCTCTTGTCGAAATATGTTGTTAGGTTTAAAACATTTCCATAAAAATGCTTAAATTTAATCCTTTTTTGATTTTTTAAAAAGTTCATTAAAATTTTGATTGCGTTTTGTAATTTTCAATATTACCGGAATTATTTTCGGTAAATTTTTGTTAAGATAATCAGCCGGGTCTCTCATTCACACCTCTGAATTTTACATGAATAACTCGTTTTCTCAATCAATCAGCTGTTAACCTAGCGCGAATTTAAGTAATATTTCGTCTGTCGGTACCGAAATCACCGGCGCGTTAACAATTTGGGTACCTCATGTGAACTTGTATTTCAACTGAGAATAATTCCGTTTTTAAAAATTAATTAAAAACTCACACTTTTAAACAGTCTCAATTTTATGTCTTAATTACGTGCCAGTAGCAGGTGCATTAATTATTACAATACTTATGTAAAAATCATTTAGTTCATACCGAAAACGTCAGTAGTTAATTAAGTTTAAAATTGATGATAATTAGGCTCAAACTGGCAAAACACGCCCTTTATTTTATTCTGTTCGACTTCATTTTTGAACCTACGAAAACAATGGCGAACGGATAATTTTAGTTCAGTCAATAAATCATTTAAAGTCGAAATCTTGATAAGAGTTAAATTTCTGATGAACTTTTCTCGATGATAGTCAAAAATCATGGGATTAAATCGTTGATTTTTTTAAATTTTGGTTGTTATTTTAATCTCCTGATTTTAAAAATTTGAAACCTTTTTCAACTCAATCGTTTAAATCACAAGATTTCAACTCTATTTTTTGAAGTCCCGACGTTTCCAGTTTTGAGTGACATTCACATTTTTTCACCAATATCTATTCGGAGGAATATTCCATACTTCAGGAATTTAAACCTTATTTACCAGGGATTTTTTTTTCTTGCTGCTGAAAAGTTTCCAAATCAGATACTTTTATCAGAAATGAGCCCATTTAGAGTTAATTAGGGAGCCGAGTCTAAATTACCATAATAATAATGTCTGAAATCTAGCACCTTGGACCAAAAATTCAAGGCTCAAATTTTCCAGGGTTTGAATTCGAACACAATACTAATTAAAATATAATCATTGTAGAATGTTCGTTCTTTGAAATGCACTACGAGAATTGCACCAAGAAAATAATTTCAACTGATGAAAAAAGTAGTGAACTATTTGATATATTTTGAAATGTCACTCGTTTTGAAAATTGCCTATAAAACTGCCATAGAGGCTCAGGGATAGTTTTAGATCATGAGATAAAAATGTGATTTTTCTATTTTTATAATGTTGAAAATTAACACTCGGCAGATTTCACGATGAGAGGAAAAATCGCACAATTTACACAATCCTGAGGTTTTTTGTCAATATGTTGAACATAATTACGTTTCAAAAAAATATCAGTTAATTCGTTTGGAGACTCTGCAGAACCTCCTTAATCAAATTTTGACCTTGGTATAATTTTTCGCACTAGTGACCAATAAATGACGTGTTTTTTAAAGAAAACTTTATGACTTGATATATTTTAATTTTAATTTTAAACATCGTCCAATCAGTGATAATATTTTATTTTTAACCCGGGCGTGGACCAGGTTTTTCGGCGTTAGATAACTTGAAACTTTCGGTACGATTATTAAGAAATGGGCGTTGCAATCTTAGCTTCAGCACTATAAAAGTAGTCCAACCCATGTATTTTAAGCCGCTTTCGTAAAGCGAAACCGGAGTAGTTAAAGCGCACATTTTTGTGACATATATACCTTTTACCAAACGGAACCTCCATTCTCAAAAACGTTTACTAATCTCTTATATGCTCGTGTTTCGAATCCCACTGATGTTGCTAAGTGATTGTTTTAAGTGATTGCTGAGTCTGATTACACACCGATCAATTTAGCGATCCCAATATCAAGCACCCTTGCTATATAATCGTACTCAAGACACAATCACTGAGACAACATTAAGGGATTCGAACACGCGCTATAGAGATATAAACGTTTTTGAGGATGGAGTTCCGTCGGAAAAAATATTATGATATGGTATGCGCTTTCGTTCCTAGCAATCACGATTTTTTAAATGCCATTAATGAGTACAGGAATTTCAGCTGACACGAATGCATAAATTTATTAATAAAGGATACTCAAGTTTACAATTATCATACTATACAAATGAGTTTTAGTTGTTTACCTTAAATAAAAATCTTCTAGCCAAGAATAAAGATTTCGCGAATTTGCATTAATTATGTTCTTAAATATATAATGACGAAAGCTATTTATTTAATGGTCAAAAAATAATAAAATTAACTGACTTGAAGTAAATAACTTTTTAATTGTTTTGATACTTTTTCCAATGTCTCGAAATCAAGAGTATCGCTCGATTATGCACAGCGCCAAATTCATGGCGGTATACATTAAGATTTCCTCTAAATTTTAGGATTTAAAATACAAGTATGTCAAAATGTTAAAAAAATTCTAGATATTATGTTTAAGAAGAATTACTATTGTTTTTCAAATTAATCTCCCTTAAAAAAATTATAAGATGGGTTTATAGCTGTATTTTCAGAAACTTGGACTTTGATCTCAAACTGGTTTTCATTAGAAACATATTCAATATCGCGAAAAAATTCCATCGAAACAGAGTAAGGTCGTCCACTGACCGTCAGTGTTTGGGCAAAAAAACTCAAAATTTGTGTCATGTGACCAATGCTCTAGTTTCTTGGTTAANAAATATCATGAAATTACGGTTTTTCATTATTCTAGAACAAGTCTGATCGAAATTTACGCAAAATATTTTCGATAACTGTCAACCTAGTAGTAATTGTTATTCTTACAAAGTGTAATCAATTTCCATTAAGCCGTTTCCGAGATAAAAGACATTGAAGTCAAAATTAGTGTTCTAGAACTCTACTCCCACTTGGTGCTGTGGTGCTCAAAAAACTCTGTTTTTACTTTTGGTCGGAAGCAAAAGGATAGATTTAAAGGACTACTTGATTTGTGATAATTTTTTGATGCTATATTTTGAAAGAATTCGCAGATAACCAACTTAATTAGATCTTAAAATCAACAAAGAGATCGCAGCGTCAATTATTAGTTATACAGTATAAAATGTCTACCACACAATTTTGTTCAGCTTTATCCAGTCAATTTGAATGATGAGGAATTCAAATACATATGATCGGCTGGGCGTCCAAACTTTAAGCGATATTATTGACTTATTTTTAAATTCAGGTTGCTGATTGGCTGCAAGTCTCCCGCACTGTTTTAATCATTCAAATCGGCTAGATTTCTGCCGTTCTTAATCCACATTTTCGCCCGCCTAGTCATTACGCTCTACAATGTAGAGTCTACACTTGCTAATTAAATAAACATTTTATAAATAAAAATTTTATATTCAGGGTGTAAGATTTTTCCCTTCTTTTTTCCAAATTGGAGAGCGATGAAAACGCTGATGTGAACGGTTAATTTAGGCAAAAACCTACGTCTTTCTCAAATTCAACCAATCAAAACGTCGGGAATCAAGTCTATCCAATTTGGAAAAAAGAAGGGAAAAACCTTACACCCTGTACCTATATACTTTATATTACATAGTAAGATTATAAAAATGATTTTTGAAAAATTTATCGCACAGGTGAACTATCAGTTTGAGAATTTTCGTTTTCTTATTTTGGATTTTCGTTTTCTTATTTTGGATTTTCGCTGCCAAAAATAGCGCATGATTAATTTTGGTGAGATACATAGGTGAGCTTTTGAGAGGTTATTGACATCATATTATTATTTTAGTTAAGTTGTGTGTTGTGTTAAATATTGTTTCAATATTTTTTTAGCTAATTTGCCAAGAATCTGGCTCCTTTGTATTTTTTTCAGAAAGAATCTACTGACAATTGTTAGTAATAATACCTAAGAAAAAAAAATGAAATTTTCTTTGTTCCCAAGATCCGTTGTTGGCGAAGATTGCGCGTAAATTCTTATTTTGAAAAATCCAATGACATAAAACCTGGGCTATTATCGTCAATTTTTTCCCGTGATTTTCAGATTTTGTCAAAATCAAGCCTTGATTATCAAGGTCAAAAGCTGGTTTACTGGAAATGGTCTACCTTGTTATTCATTTTTCCAATATGACGTCTTTCTGTTGTATACTAAGTTTTAATGACCTAAAAGAGATGGCAGATTCTTCAACAAAATAGCATACGATAAAAATCATTGTTTTTTACTGTCTCTAGTATTTTCATCAATTTATAAGATAATTTAAGATATTCAAAAAAATAAGAAAATTTTCCTACGAAAAATCACGGCGAATATTTCAAATATGTTTTCAATAATTTTTACAATCTTGGGAAAATTCAAATTGTATATATTTTTAAATAGAGGCCATTGAGGCCTCTTGTCGAAATATGTTGTAGGTTTAAAAATTTCATAAAAATGCTTAAATTTAATCCCTTTTTGATTTTTAAAAGTTCATTAAAATTGATGCGTTTGTAATTTTCAATATTACCGGAATTATTTTCGGTAAATTTTTGTTAATTAATCAGCCGGGTCTCTCATTCACACTCTGAATTTTACATGAATACTCGTTTCTCATCAATCAGCTGTTAACCTAGCGGAAATTTAAGTATTTCTCTGTCGGTAGAAATCACCGGCGCGTTAACAATTTTGTACCTCAGTGAAATTTATTTCACTGAGAATAATTCTGTTTTTAAAATTAATAAAAACTACAACTTTTAACAGTCTCATTTTATGTCTAATTAGTGCCAGTAGCAGGTGCATTAATTATTACAATACTTATGTAAAAATCATTTATTTCATACCGAAACTTCAGTAGTTAATTAAGTTAAAATTGATGATAATTAGGCTCAAACTGGAAAAAACACGCCTTTATTTTATTTCTGTTCGACTTCATTTTGACCTACCGAAAACAAGTGCGACCGGAAATTTTAAGTTCAGTCAATAAATCATTTAAAAGTTCGAAATCTGATAAGAGTTAAATTTTGATGAACTTCTCGATGATCAGTCAAAATCATGGGATTAAATCGTGATTTTTTAATTTTGTTTTATTTTAATCTACCTGATTTAAAAATTTGAAACCTTTTTCAATTCAATCGTTTAAATCACAAGATTTCACTACTATTTTTTGAAGTCCCGACGTTTCCAGTTTTGAGTGACATCACATTTTTTCAAATATCTATTTCGAGGAGGAATATTCCATACTTCAGGAATTAAACCTTATTTACACAGGAATTGACTGAAAAGTTCCAAATCAGATACTTTGATCAGAAATAGAGCCATTATGAGTTAATTATGGAGCCGAGTCTAAAATTAAATTAAATAATGTTGAAATCTAGCACCTTGGAACAAAAATTCAAGCTCAAATTTTCCAGGGTTGAATTCGAACACTAATATTATATAAAATATAATCATTGTAGAATTTTGTTCTTTGAAATGCACTACGAGAATTGCACAAGAAAAATAATTTCAACTGATGAAAAAATAGTGAATATTTGATATATTTGAAATGTCATCGTTTTGAAAATTGCCTGATAAAACTGTCATAGAGGTCAGGGATAGGTTTTAGATCATGAGATAAAAATGTGATTTTTCTATTTTTATATGTTGAAATTATACTCGGCAGATCACGATGAGAGAAAAATCGTCACAATTTACAATCTCCTGAGGTTTTTGTCATATGTTGAAATAATACGNGACTCTGCAACCTCCTTAATCAAATTTTGACCCTTGGTATAATTTTCGCACTAGTGACCACATAAATGACGTGTTTTTTTTAAAGAAAACTTTATGACTTGATATATATTTAATTTTAATTTTAAACAATCTCCAATCAGTGATATATTTTGATTTATTAACCCGGGCGTGGACCAGTTTCGGCGTTAGATAACTTGAAACTTTCGGTACGATTTTAAGGAAATGGGCGTTGCAATCTTAGCTCAGCATATAAAAGTAGTCAAAAATGTATTTAACCCGCTTTTCCGTTAAAGCAAACCTGAGTAGTTAAAGCGCACATTTTTGTGACATATATATCCTTTTACCAACGGAACTCCATCTCAAAAACGTTTACTATCTCTATAGCTCGTGTTCGAATCCCACTGATGTTGTCTAAGTGATTGTTTTAGTGATTGCTTGAGTGATTACACACCGATCAAATTTAGCGATCCCAATATCAAGCACCCTTGCCTATAATCGTACTCAAGACAATCACTGAGACAACATTAGGGGGATTCGAACACGCGCTATAGAGATAGTAAACGTTTTTGAGATGGAGTTCCGTCGGGAAAAAGATATGATATGGTATGCGCTTCGTTCCTAGCATCAGATTTTTTAAATGCATTAATAGTACAGGAATTCAGCTGACACGATTACATAAATAATAATAAAGTGAACTCAAGTTACAATTATCATACTATACAAATGAGTTTTATAGTGTTTACATTTAATAAAAATCTTCTTAGCCAGAATATAGATTTCCGAATTTTGCATAAATTATTTCTTAAATAAATAATGACGAAAGTATTTTTATGGTCAAAAAATAATAAAATAACTGACTTGAAGTAATAACTTTTTAATGTTTTGATACTTTTTCCAATGTCTCGAATCAAGAGTATCGCTCGATTATGCACAGCGCCAAATTCATGGCGGTTTAAATTAAGATTTCCTTAAATTTAGGATTTAAATACAGTATTCAAAATGTTTAAAAAAATTCTAGATATTATGTTAAGAAGAATTACTATTGTTTTCAAATTATCTCCCTTAAAAAAATTATAAGATGGGTTTACTAGCTGTATTTTTCAGAACTTGGACTTTGATCTCAAACTGGTTTTATAGAACATATTTCAATATCGCGAAAAAATTCATCGAAAAGAGTAAGGTCAGTCACTGACCGTCAGTGTTTGGCAAAAAACTCAAAAGTTTTGTTCATTGACCATGCTCTATTTTCTTGGTTAAAATGTTTCTGTACAAAGATGAACGCATTAAATCTCAACAATGCCTGCAAAATAGCTTAACTTCAAATTGATTTCAAGATAATTATTCAATTTATCGCACTTCCGCGCCTGGTTTAGTCATCAGAATGTTTTCAAAATTCGCGATAACCTTCATTGAGACTTCTGGTTCCAGAAAAAAATCCAACAGATATTTTTAGATCATTACTTCCGGTCCTGGAGTCAATAGTATGACTCATACTGTTAAAACTCGATTTTCAAACCTAAAGTTTTCTCACAAATTTTATTTTTCGAAAATTATTTTTTTACCATCATTCTTAGAATTTTCCAGAGATCATTTTAACACCCATATTAATGTATTTTTAGCAAAAAAATCCGGAAATCGAAAAATTATTGAAAATTTTCTAGAATTTCGACCAAAAATTTTTGAAATTATTTTTTTTGAAATCAATGTCAAAAAATAATGTTAATCGCTATTTTCATTTTGTTGTCATTTATCTCCGTTTCCGATTTAGTTGAGTTAGGTGACACCCTAACTTCAAGTTGTACTTTTCGGTCTTTTTATGAATTCACGTTAATGTCTGGTATCACTCCAAAAAAAATGCATATTGAAATTTTGGAAAAAATGTGATTATTAGTTTTGTTTATAGTGGAAAATTTCATTTTTTGAAATTTTTTGTTGTAAAAAAAAATTACCTCCGTATTTTTGCTCTTTATCACTAAAGTATATCCTTTTCCCAACCTAAGTCCGTGTTCGAATCCCACTAATGTTGTCTCAGAGATTGCTTGAGTGATTACACACCGATCAACTTTGGCGGTCCCAATATCAAGCACCCTTGCCTATAATCATACTCAAGACAATCACTAAGACAACAATAGTGAGATTCGAACACGCGCTATAGAGATAGTAAGCATTTTTAAGATGGACTTAGGTTGGGAAAAGAATATATCTAAGATAGGGATCCTCTGTTCCTTCGGTTCGCGTTCGTGTTTGACCTGCTTTTGACCAATGAAAGCACCGGATTTCAGTTTTTTGACCAACAAGAGCTTCGAAAAGAAGTTCAACCACGAACGCGAACCGAAGGAACAAGGGATCCCTATCTTAGATATCGTTCGAAAACATTTTCATCGAAATTTAAGAGAGAATGCGGCTCTCATTTGTTTAAATTTCGGAAAATTATACACTTGATTTTAATGGTTAATTTTTTTTAGGGTGAACATGGCAAGAAGTCCGCAGTCACATTTGACCAGGTTATGAAAGGTCCTGAAAGTTGTCAAGATACACACGAAAATTCAAGCTACATGGTGATGTTCAATTCGAGTTCATGCGATTCCATTATCCTAAGTTACTTTATAAATAGCTATTTAACCCCAAAAAAATTCAAAAATGAGAATAATTTTTTTCGAAAAATGTTGGACTTCAGCCCGATGCTGATTGGTCAATAATTAAACCCAATCAGAAGAGCTCCTCGCTTCTGATTGGTATACTTTGTATCAAATGTGATCAATTTTAGCGAAAAGAGAAAGTAATTAAAATTAGGCATCGTCTTGTTAGATTCTTAGCAAATAATTTCGTGTTTATGAGATTAGGGATTTATCTCTTTTTTTAACGTTTTAACTATTTTTTTCAAATATTTATAAAGTTTATTTGTCCGGAAGTTTCGGATGTGCATGTTCCTTCTTATAGTTACCAATGTGATAACAAGTCCATGACCTCGACGACAACCCACCCGATTACAAAAGAAGAATTAAGTACTGGGATTTTTGAATTATTAAACTAGTTAGAAAAAAAATATCTAAAATTTGAACTGGTTTGGCTCGGATAAGATCGGCGTTTAGTTTTCACAGAAAAGTTTTCTAAAATACGAAAGTCATTCTAAGTAAGAGAATTGTGTGTTTGTTACTCTGTTTTCACAGTTGGGCTTAATTTTCCAAATTATTTCGATCGAATTTTCTGCGACTATTTTTTCTCCTTGTCAAGATTATTTATTTGTAAAAATCGAACCGTTATAAAAATATTTTCATATTGAAATTTTATGCTGGAAATATCCCCTGAATTCTTTTTTTAAAAATGATCGAGTAAATTTTAGAAAAGTCTAATTTTGCCCGGCCTACTTAACGGATTTCATACCCGAAAAGTTAGTGTAAAAAATACAATAAATTCAAAAAATTTTAGATTAATTAAAATATCAACAAAAAATCGTTAAAAAAGTAATGCAAACAGAAGTGATGAAACCATTGACATTCATTCCAGCGATGAAGAACTTGTGGTCGATGATAGTGCTTCTACTTTATAAAAAATAGCATCTTTGAACTAAATAAACCCTTCTTTATAAACTCTTCCCAAAAATATAAATTTTTAGTAAACCGATCTAAAAAATATTCCAGAGTGAAAGTCGAGAGCGGGTAGATTTCAATCTTACCTACAGTACGTCTTCTTTTTGGTTAGAATCAACGGGTTTTGCTTAAAACATACAATTATTGATCATATGATCAATAAGTAAGATAGTATTTCGGCTATGTTAATTAAATATAGACTTTCCAGAGTTGTATTCATTTTTGGGGGACGAGAGTAGCGGGAATCGCTCAGAAATATCATTCTACGGATATGTGTATTAATAAATTATTTAAAAATTTTTCTTCTTTTCTCAAATCAGAACAATACCTCAAAGTTGGCGAAATTGCATATGAGATATTTAATTTTTAAATTTATGGTACAAAAAAGAATACCTGAAAATTTTCGATGATCTTATCAGAAATTTTATGATTAGTATTAAACCGGAAGGTCAATCTCATAAAAATTCTAGAAATGTCCAAAAACTTTCAATTTTTCTGTGATATAGCCTATATCCTATATTGAACGGAACTCCATCTTAAAAACGTATTCCAATCGTCGCATGGATCCGATATCAACAGAGTGGTCTCCTTTTGATAAGGTAAGAATATAATGTACAACAAAATTATTTAGGAAGCAAACGGGATGACAAAATTCGATGCCAATAAAAATAATTTCTACCATAGGATATCCGCGAACAGCCTCCGACGACTCCCAATTAGTTACTTTTGAAAGAAGTCGCGGCTTCGGGTGTGCCGTTATCGCGCACTCCAAATGTCCAATCACAGCGAGTCGATTCGTGAAAGTAGCTCTCGAGGAGTTTCCTTGGGATACTCATCAAAGCCTGGCCTGCGCCCTCTAGATATCGAGCGAAATATTGAAAGAGGAAAAATCTAACTTTGTAAAGAACGAGTCCTGAGTCCGTAATCCTAATTGACAAGGCCATATACTGAAAATAACTTATGAACGGATCCTATTTTAGTAAAATAACCAGCTTTGATATCTCAAAATAGACGTCTGCTATACGATCAGTAACAGAGCAATTGTATCCATCTTTTTTATCTTAAAATACCAAAAACAAAGTAATAATATCCCTGAATGAGTCCCCAATTTAGAGTACTGAATTAGAATCAGAGATGCCTATTATTAGATAGTAAAATCATCATATCTGATATATTTATTTAAGTCGATAAACAATATAATTAAGGATTATCTTGTATAGATATTTATTAAAGTACCATATATCATATCCACCATGAATCATATCATCACAGATACCTAGCCAGGAAAGTTTTGGCAAAAAAATTCGCAATATTTGGCACTTCGCCAAATATGGAAGGAATATTTGCAGAAATTTGTTTGCAGTAGGTTAAATCGGCAATATCAGGCAACTTTGCAATATGCCGGCAGCTGCTCCCCTGTATACTTTTCATGGCAGGTTTTTTTAACAAAAATTATAACAAAAAGGTTTTAACAAAAGTTTGTTTAACCAAACCTTTTAAGAAGACACAGAATTTTGTAACAAACAATTTTAACTACTAAAAACGGTATTTTTTAACGAAAAACAGCATTTCATCACAAACACCAAACATTACTACAAAAATATTTTTTAACAAAAAAAATATTTTTTATAAAAAAACCATTTTACCAAAAGACATTTTGACAAAAAAACACTTTTACAACAATAATTTCAAAAATAATTTTGAAACCTTTGAAGGGTCTTCACGGTTTTGACACTTTTAAATCAGCGCTCAGAATACCAGAACAAGGTTTATTAAAAAACTCTGAAAAGACTAATCTGCAGAGTCTATTCTTTGCTTCCCGTGTAAGTAAAAAAAATTTTGAGCACCACAGCGCATGGAGGGAGGAATCTAGAACACTCTTTTGCTTTAATGCCTTTGTTCTCAACACCGGCTGATGGAATTCATCAATCTGTTGAATAATGACTATGCTACTGCGTCCTATCATAGACAGGAAAGATGTTTTTTAGGACAATTTATCGCGACTTTGCTCTAAATTAAAAAAACCCGTTTTTGTGAACTTTTTCAATTACAGCTTCATTTCTGCAAAAAGCGTGTTACTTGGTTATTAATTCTAAATTGTGCATTAGTGAGAAACTTGGTCACTTCATTTGCTGGGAAATAGATTTTTCTCGAATATCTTCCTATTATATAAATTGCATTTTTTTCAAGATGTCAATATTTTCAGATTAGGAAAATAACGTGATCAATAGATTGAAGACCACCAATGAGGAAATCACTGACGTAAAATGTTACAGTCGGAATTTTGATTCGATTCAGATCATGAAATAGCTAAATTCAATACTGAAAATTTTTAAAATGCATTCGACATATTTAATCTCGATTAAACTAGAATAGTCGCGATAAGCGTATCTTAATTCATCAAATTTCTTTTTATTAAACTCCTATAAAGAAAGGATATTTGTTTTCCAAAACGAAGTCAATTTTGGGAATTTCTAGAAACCTCAAAACAAAGTAGAACGTTGCTACCACTTTACTTATTTTAAGCATTTTTATTATAATTAAGGTTTATTATTTTCCCTTTTGTATCAACGTATGTTAAAATGCATTTTGTCGTCCTTCTGGGCTCTTTGGTGCATTTATAAATTTAACGATGAATTTCCTTGCCTTATAAAAGCACCGTAAGTCCTCAAGGTTTTTCGTATTTTGTTACATTTTATCTATATGATGAAAAGACGCGTCAAACATGATAGTCTCATGACAATAAAGATTCAAATTGCGGCTAAATATTTATCGCAGGAATTTATTCGCCGAAAATAACAGATTATTGTTGTCCACTCATGGCATGCAAAACTTTTGTCGTAAAGATAGGGTTATTGTTAATCAATATGGCGTTTGTTCCTGGGAAAACAACCATATTTACCCTCAACCCTACCTTCCCAACAAACAGTCTCACGTTTCACGTTACACTGACACGATACCAACCCTAAATCACTCTTTTACATACGGAAATATTCTTGTCTTCACCGAAATATTGTATAACACTTGCATGGCAAAACTTTGTCGTAAAACTAGGTAGGGTGCAAGTAGAATAGTTCTCGACCGGTAGCTCCGCTGAGAGCGCTCTCTTGACTCACATAATTACCACACCGGCGCCCCCTTGTGGTGGGCGGCGCCGCAAAAATAGGCAAGGTACTTGTTATATATATGTTGTATAATAGTATATATCATCGTGATAACACAGGCATTGAAAAAAAATATATAATAATAAAGAACAGAAATAAATTAATTTATTGTAAATGAAGTTATTTGTAAATGATTTATTTTGTAATGAATTGAAAAGTAAAATTTAACATAGCCAAGGCAGTCTACCAAAAATGACTCAGATTTGAAATATCGGTGAACAATTTCGGAAGATATTCGAAAACAAACATACCAAATTCAGAAAATATACATACCAAATGACGATGCAGTTTTGAAGGTTAAGTAGCAACATTTTTGAAACATTATTATCTCAAAAAATTTGTTTCAAAAAATCAATAATTTTATGTGAGGTTGGTCTATTTGCCAAATCGATTTTTTTCCAAATTTTCGGACAATGGTGAGTCTGTGAACTTTTGATCTTCAATCCGGTCGAACAAATTCCATCGCGAAGTGAAAGACCCTACTAATTCACCCAACCCTATTTTTTCTTGAACAAACAGTTTCTCGGTTCTGGGGAACTGGTAACAACTGACACGAATTATCGTCGTGCAGTTTAATACCATAACAAGATTTCTTTTAAAAACAATAATGGCCTGTTAAAATAAGAAAATCAATCCTATCGACAATGCTATTATACATAAAAGTAATTGATTAAAAAATAGAACCGGGGGCATAAAAAATGATGGACTTTGCTCCTATAAAATCTTCTAATCAAAGTCAAAAAACATGACTATAAAAGAATCTATTTTAATATATTACACGTAAGCAGGCCAGCACTATTTTACAACATACGCAAACTGCAAATCAAACGTGTAGCCACCTACAGGCGCTTAAGCGAGAGATAGAATAAATAAAATAAAATCCGGAGGGTAAAGCAAAACTTATCTCAGCCAGTGCTTAGGAATTTTGCGCTATCAGTCAATAGAATTATCTCCAATATAAAAATAAAAAATATCTCGGGGGAGAAAAGCAAACTTATCGCTAGTGAAGTTCGCTTATCACCATATAATGCATTATCCCAACAATAAAAAATTTCCAGCTAATCTAAAAAACATTGAGCTTGAATACAAATTTTATGCAAACTAAATGAAATATCCTTACCACACTTCCGTAAATAACCCTGGCCCTGAAACAAACTATGTTTTAAGTAGTAGGCCGATTAAAAACGTTGATAAAGGATAATCCGCTTTAACACCTTGGGTGATTGATAATTAGCTGAAAAAAAGAAAACGGCCTCAGAGGCTAAGAAGGGGGCTCGGAGTGTTTTTTGCGATTCCCGATACACCAGCTATGTACGGGAATTTGTTTATTTTTAACACAGTAGATTGATCATTAAAAAATAAATAAAAAAAAGGGACACTTCAAATCTAAGGGGGTTTTAGCCTCTAAAATAATTTGCGAGGCCTGAATTTTTGCCCATTGGTTCAAAATTCTGGCCAATATAACCTCAGATCAGGATGATTTTGAAGTAAATTTTTTTNTCGCGGAACAGCCTCCGAGCGACTCCCTTAATTTAGGTTAGTTTTGAGAGAGAAGTGCTGCGTGCTTCGGTGTGCGTTATGACGCACTCAAATTGTCCAATCACAGCGAGGTTCGATTTCGTGGAAAGTTACTCTCGAGTTGAAGTTTTGCCTTGGGATGACTCATTCAGCCTGGCTTGCGCCCTCTAGATAATTTCGAGTCGAAATATTGAAAGAGGAAAAATCTAACTTTGTAATGACGAGTCTAGGTGGCCAAGGTTTTTTCAGGTCGCTTGGTACTCTGAGGTCCGGTAATCCATATATTGATAAGGCCATATATCTGAAAATAACTTATGATCGATCCTATTTTAGGTGAAAATAACCAGGCTCTTGATAATTATTCTAAAAATAGACGTCTGCTGATACTGTATCAGTAATACAGCAATTTGTATGCCATTTAGTTTTTATCTTAAAATACCAAAAACAAATGGTAAATTATCCCTAATTGGAGTCCCCAATTTAGAGTACTGAATTTAGGATCAAATGAGCTATTATTAGATATAAATCATCATATTTGATATATTTTATTATAATATTCGATAAACATGATATAATTTAAGGATTATAGCTTGGTTATGAGGGATAGTTTATTTAAAGTACATGATATCATATCCATCATGATGCCCGAGTAACTTAAATCTCTTATTTGCCTTTTAAAAGAATAGGGAATAAGATATTTAAGTTACTCGGGCGTCATGATCGATATACTGTATATAAGAACGTATACAGTATACGTTCTTATACGGTATACTACTGATAAGAACGTTGTGCGAATTTTTTAAATCGAATATGTATTTCTCTAAAATAGTCCGTCATATAAGGCAAAATTTCTGCTTGGGGAATGCTCGCTGGGTGATTTAACCATTTATACTTTTGGAGACGCTCCGACTGTCAGGTGCGCATGTAAAATATAAGCAGGAAGCTCGTTTATCGCAAACTATGGGCGGGACCTTTTTCATAAATTTAAGATTGATTTTCTGACGTTTTACTTACGTATTTTTTCAGAAAATAACATAAGTGTTAACGTAAGTGTGAACTTGAGCAAGATCTAGAAGCGTCGAAAAAACTTGTGAATTTAGGGGTTTTTATTTTTTTCGACGCTTCTAGATGTTATTTCACACTATCAGTAAATGTAACACTTACATTAAATGTAACTTTTTGAAAACACCTTTCTTTGAAAATTTGTTGGACATCTCGTGTTCTTTAGGAAGTACAAGGGAGGGGGACAATATTGCCGAAAGTTTTTTGGCAAAAAAATTCGGCAATATTGGGCACTTTCGGCAATATATGGGAAGGGGAATTATTTAAGCTAGAAATGTTGATTTTGCGTAGGTTAAATTCGGCAATATCAGCACATTTGGCAATATTGGGCCGGAGCTATTGGGCTCCCCCTGTATACCTTTTTCATGGCAGGGGTTTTTTTAACAAAAAATTTTATAACAAAAAAGGTTTTTAACAAAAAAGTTTTTTAACAAAACCTTTTTTAACAGAAACAGAATTTTTTAACAAAACAATTTTTTAACTAAAAAAACGGTATTTTTTTAACAAAAACAGCATTTATTAACAAAAAAAACATTTAATACCAAAAAAATATTTTTTAACAAAAAAAACATTTTTGACAAAAAAAACATTTTTGACAAAAAAATATATTTTCACAAAATAAAATTTTGAACCTTTTAAGGGGGTACTCAACGGTTTTTGAACTTTTAAATCAGCGCTCAGAATAAAACAGAACAAGTTATAAAAATTCTGAAAAGACTAATCTGCAGATCTATCTTTCTGCTCCCGATTGTAAGTAAAAAAAAATTTTGAGCACCACAGCAGCAGGTGGAGAGAGAATTCTAGAACACTCATTTTGTCTTTAATGCCTTTTTTCTCAAAAACGGCTGAATGGAATTTCATCAAATCTTGTATGAATAATGACTTGTACTTGGTCTATAATAACAGGAAAGATTTTTTTAGAAATTTTGATCGGACTTGTTCTAAAATTAAAAAAACCCGTTTTTGTGAGATTTTTCAATTTAAAGCTTAATTTTCTCAAAAATGACTTGGTACTTTTATTTAAAATTTAGCATTAGTTGGAGAAACTTGTCAGCTTCATTTCTGGTGAAATAGTTTTTCTCGAAATATGCTCCTATTTATATAAAATTGCATTTTTGTTCAACCGGATGTCAATTTTTCAGATTTCTAGAAAAATAAAGTTGATCAGATTAAGTTGAAAAGACCACCAAATGAAAGCTGATAGTCTACTGAATAAAAAATCTGCTTACGTCAAGTCGAAATTTTGATCCGATATATTCTAGATTCATGAAAACGCTAAAATTTCAAATTGAAACGAAATTTTCTCAAAAATGACTCGGTAGAATTTTTTTAAACTTAGTATAAGTCGGATAAGCATGTCTTCTAAATTTCAGGTCGAAAATTTCTTTTTAAAATATGCTCCTATAAATAGAAAGTGTATTTTAGTTCAACCGGAAGTCAATTTTTGGAATTTCTAGAAAACCTGCAAAACTAAAGTAGAATGTGCTAACCACTTTTACTTATTTTAAGCATTTTTTATTATAATTAAGGTTTATGTATTTTTTCCCTTTTTGTTTTATCATACTGTATGTGTATAAATGCATTTTGTCGCCTTGCTGGGGCTATTTGGTGCATTTATAAATTATAAACATTATGTTCTTAGCCTGTAATAAAAAACCGTTAAGTACCCCCTTCAGACGTTTTTGCGTTTATTTTTGTTACATTTTAATAATATATGATGAGAAAGACGCTCAAACATGGGATAGTCTCAGAAAAATAAAGATTTCAAAAATTGCGGCTAAATATTTATCAAGCAGGATTTAGTTCGCGAAAATAACAGATTATTGTGTACACTCATGGCATGGCAAAACTTTTGTCGATAAAGACTATGGTTATTGTTAAATCAATATGGTCGTTTGTTCCTGCGGAACACAACCATATTATTTAACCTCAACCCTAGCCTTTCCCAACAAACAGTCTTGCATCGTTTTTCACCGTGTACACTGGACACGATTGTACCTAAC
>SCLH01000891.1:210656-227671 GCA_004367855.1 Oikopleura vanhoeffeni
GCGATGCTTATGAAGGAGTCCATTATCAGTCATTATCTTTTTTACACAATTCTGTTTTTTTGGAACATTAAAAAATGTAAAAGCAAAAACATTATAAATTTTCAGGATATACATTTAAGGACGCCACCGAATATTTGACTGAACTTCTCTGTCGCAATGAAGTCAAGCCTATTAACAAATGTAATGCATTATAATGTTCGTAAACAATAGACTTATAGCCATAGGTCAAAAAAGCAGGTACGAATAATGACAGGTTAGTATCCCAATCTGGAAAATTTGGTGCTAATAGCCTATGGTAGGGATAAAATTTGCCTGATGAAAACAATTTGACCTGAGATGACCCAGTGGTTTGACTTTTTGCTCAAACATGCCAATTTTAGGGACATTTTCAAAAAATATTAGTTTCGAGTCTGAGAAGGGAAGGAAAGTTATTCAAAAGGCCAGAAAAAAATATGTTCAAAAAAAAGTTTACCTTGATAAAAAAAAATTTGACATGTGTTCGCCTAGATAAATTGTATTTGTAGCCGATTAGGAGTTTTTTGGGGAACATTTTCCGGAAGCATTTCACCTCAATATAGATATCCAAATATTTAATTAAAATAAGGTTCGATTTTCGCGAAAATCTGTAGGAATTATGGCTGACGCTTGTAGTTTGGCAGATTAGTGCTCCGGGTATGACCCTAATCTATGGGCCATAGATAGACTATGGGCAATAGTCTATGGCTCATACAGAAAGTGTTTTAGCTTTTGGGTGTTCCCCCGAGGAGATTCACGCTTATACCATCAGAGCGCGACTTGGTTAGTTTATTTAAGGGGCGTGTTCAATCTCGCCCGGGAAAACCCAAAATCAAAACACATTCGGTAGAGAGGGTCATACCCGGAGCACTATCTGCCAAACCTAAAAGCGTCAGCAATATTTCCATAAACTTATAGGGTCAACTCTTCTCAAAAAAAACGAACCAACCATCAAAAATTTTTAGAGCCATTTATGTGTCAGAAATTAAGCATGAAAAGACACCCTTAGGGCTTTGTAGAGCACTTCAAGGATAATATATTTCTCATTAATTTTTAATTTAAATTAAATGAATCGTATTAAGAAAAAAGCTATTCCTACAAAAATATTTTCGAAAATTTTGACAAAAAAAAGTTAATTTTCGAATTTTGAAACAAATTAGGTCATTTTTGATGAAAATGCTTAGGGAAATGACGTTCTATAAAAAAATTGCAAGCTGCATGGTTTGCCACCAAAAATATTGTATGTTATCAGTACAGAATTTCCAGCTTTTCGATTAAGCCTTATAAGTCAGTTGGTGGGGTTTGGTGGGCACTCAAATCGACAATTTAAACTTTAAATTGCCATTTACCCAAAAAAATTTTCAAGATTTTTTTTTTTTAGATCAGAATTTTCTCAAAAATTTGCTCCGAGTGTTTTACTTTCATGCGTTGATATAATATATTAGTTTAAAGAGCGATTTTACCCCGGTATGATCATCGTACCCTACCATAGACTATGATGGGTTGATATCACAAACTTTGTAAAAGTACACTTTCATAATTATATTAGTGAAATGAAAAAATTAAGCTTGAAAACAATTAAAAATATTCTAGAATTTGAATTGAAAATAAAAAATAATTTTCCGCCAACAAATTGTTTTTAAGTTATTGTATCGTTAACTCGTAGACTTTAGAAGTGAGTCGTACCCAGACTTGATTTCTGCCATCTAGCTGCCATTCTTAAAATCGAGCCATATAGGCAAAGTTTCATCATTAACTTATATTTTTTATTGTCTAATAATACATTCAGCAATTTTCTATACAATGGGAAAAATAATTTTTTTTGAAACGTAGAAAAAGGCATTTAAATGGGGAAAGAAAAAAAATAGTCGAGAAAAATAACCTCCAGTTGCACACAAAAGTGCAATAATAAGATAATGATAAACCTATATTTAGATTTGAAACTACCTCATATTTAACTTCAATAATGATTGCTATCGCGCTCTGTAGAAAATAATTATAAGTTTTTTTACAAAATTCTCTAGTAAAATGGCTCTTAATTGGTGTAGATATAATTATTACTCGTTCAAGGTCAATTTCAAGTTCATCGTATAAACTTGAAAGTACCACCAAATAATTGAAAGAGTCGCTTCTCATGAAAATATTAGCAACTATGGGTCAATTATGTACTAAAGTCACTAAGAGAAGGCAAAAATGGTCAGATTTCACAGAGAGATTTTTGCTTCTGGCGCCCTTCCAGTACATAATTGACCATAGTTGCTAATATTTCCATGAAAAAAGTCGACCCTTCCGATTCTTTTTGAGCGTACTAACAAGTCTCTAAAGATGAATTGTTGAAATTGACGGTAATTGATATATGAATCATTAAAATGTATACACCATATACGGTAATTTGAAAAGTAACTTAAAATTACGTCAAAAAACATTTGTTGGATGGAACTTCAAACACGTTTTGAAGACTTTTTTTCTCATTACACTAAAGTCCAAATAAAATCACGTGACGAAATAATCCAAAATAAGGTTCGAAATATCTAAATTAACATCCTTATTCTTGAAAAATAAGATCACGTGACGTTTTGAAAATGCCGTTAGTACAGATTTTAGATTATGTGTTTATTAGTCCTCAAATTTTTCGCGAATTTGAGTACTATTTGTGTACTTGAACCAAAACCTTATTCCTTAATTTGAAGGTCACGTGATCGTTTTTGAACTTTGGTGTAATGGAAAAAAAGTCTTAAAAACTTTAAAAGACCTGCTTCACTTTTTTTAAAATGTGATTTAAGCAATTTTTGAAAAAAAAACAGTACTTAATTTGGGCTACCATATTTCTTGATTATCGGTCACGTGATCATTTTTGAGCTATGATGTAATGGAATTAAAGGCTAGATTTTTTCTGATCACGATCAAAGGTTTTTATTTGGTGATTTCCAAAATTTGCAAAAATAAGTACTGTAAACAGTGAAAATTTTCAAAAAAACGCCACAAACGTCATTTGTTTTAAAGTTTATTGATACTTTTATAACTGATCTTGTCATTAATGATAAGCGTCGTTAATTGCGATATAAATGTGGAATGGAGCTAGATGGCAGAATAATAGTCTACGAGTTAAAGATAGTTTTTTTGAAAACTTCAACGAAAAAATTATCGATGAAAATGCGGGAAAACATTTTTTAAGAAAAACATTTATTAACAAAACATTTTCTAACAAAACATTTCTAAAAAACACATTTTTAACAAAAACTATTTTTTAACAAAAAAAATTATTTTACAAAAATATTTTTTAACAAAAAACATTTTTTAACAAAAAGAAAACATTTTTTAACAAAAGAAACATTTTTAACAAAAAATATGTTCTAACAAAAAAATTTTTTTAACAAAAAAACATTTATAGCAAACGTCCTATAAAATTCAGAGAGTCAAAAACATATTGTTTATTTTTTGCAATTAATTTTGAAATAAAATCAGCATTCGTCATCGGCGCACAATTCCACATAAGATGTATAATCTTAAATGCCTCGAAAATAATAATTGTCATAACTTCGTACAGCCTAACTCGTCCAGTGTACTGGTAGAAAACCGTGAAAACTGTTTGTTAGACAAAAAATAGGCTTGGTGAGAATAAAGAGTTATGTGAGGAATTCAATTCGAGAACTCGTGCTAGGCTGTTCGAACGTAAAATATACATGTATACCAGTATACATACATGCCTCAAAAATCATGAAAATGTGGAGATCACTGGAGAATTGGTCACGTAAAATTATCAGACCAAGCTGAATTTTAAGCCACATGTTGTCTTATTCATTTTCAGACACAAAATTTACGTTCGCGTCCCCTCAACTCTCAGTACATTCAAGCGTTATATCCCTTTAACACCTTTTGGGTGATTTGAAAGATGTAGGTTGGGGGAGCCATCCTAACACTCCTGAGACTAGGGTGTTTTTTGCGATTTTTATCTTTTATAATCAAATATATTGACGATTTTATGGTTTTCAAAGCAATTTTATATCGTCCAACTTGAAATTTCTTAAGCTTTTTTTCTTACATGCGATTAGTAGTTCATTCTAAAACCGGTAAATTTCGCTAAAAACCTGTATATTTTTCTTAAAAGCCGGTTTCCGGTCATTTCAAATAATTTGAAGCGCCTCATTGAAACGCGCATTAGTCGTTTAACCCTATATATAGTTAAATTTTTCCAATTTTGCTGGTTTTAAGGGATTTTTTTTATCTTTTAAAAATTGTGAAATTGACCTTTAGTAGCCTAGCTCTTATGGGTCATATTTCGAAAAAAAAAATTAACTTCAAAATCATCTGATCTGAGAGCTATATTGTGCCAGAATTTGAACCAAATGGGCAAAATCAGCCTCGCAAAAATTATATTTAGAGGGCCAATAACCCCCTTAAGATTTGAAGTGCTCCCTTTTTTTTATTTCATTTTTTTTCTCATGATCAATCTACTTGTGTTAAAAATAAACAAAAATTCACCGTACATAAGCTTTTAAGTGTAATCGGTGTACATCGCAAAAACACCCTACCTGAGACCCCTTCTAGCCACTCATGAGGCCGCTTTCTCTTCTTTTCAGCTACATCTATCAACACCCAAAAGGTGTTAAGGGATATCCCTTTACAACGTTTGTAAATATCCCGCCCTACTACTTAAAACACACTACGGCTATCAGGGCCGGATATTACAAAGTGTGATAAAGGGATATTTCATTGTTTGTACATCAATATTTGCTATTGCAAGCTCATTTAGACTTAGCTGAAATTTTTATTATTGGAGAATAATCATATATATGGCGTGATAAGCGCAACAACTAACTAGCAGCAATAAGGTTATGCTTTAATCCGAGATTATAATTATGATTTTTATTATGGAGAATAATTCATATATATTCGTGATAAGCGCACAACTTCACTAAAGCACTGCGAGGCATAATTATGCTTACAATCCGAGATTATATTATTTTATGATTTATTTGCACTCTCAGGTGTAGAGTGGCTACAACGTTTGAACTTTGCAGTTGCAGTATGTTGTAAAAATATGGTGTACGTGATAATAATAAAATAGTTCATATTAATAATCAGTTTTTGACTTCTATAGTAGAGATTTATTAGGAGCAAACGTCCAATCATATTTAATATGACGGTTTCTATTTTAATAAATTACTTTATGTATATTTTAATGTCGAATATAATCGAAGAAATCTTCTATTGTTATGTACAAAATCCTTTTTTAAGTTTCAACCTACGTTTTCTTCGGGTCCACGAAAGAGATCGTTTAAGATTTGGGACGCTTCATGGCTGTTAAGTTCTAAATTTACAGTTGGAAACTTCTGCGTGATAATTACTTATTTTCTCGTTTCAAATTCATGGCACCTGTTTTACTAGTTACAACAGATTTTTAATAATTAAAGGTGGGGAACTGTAGGTGGTCGCCCGAGAGTCCAAAATGTGAGAAACGCAACAACAAAGTGCAGATTTCTTAATTGAATTTCTCAAGGCTTTTCCACGCGTTATTGTTTTGGAACTCCTGGGCAATATTAAACAATATAAAAATTTATTTATCTAAGTGGGCCAATGAAATGTATGGGTCCATTTTAAAATAAAAATACCAAATAGAGCTCATTTGCACATAATTGACTTGGAGAAATTCAATTAAAATCTTAAAGATATCTAAGCCGGACAAACAGTTGAATCGATCTGAAAGCTGACCAGAACCATTTCTGATACAAATTCGCCAGACTTGACAAAATAATCAAATGACTTTGATAAAGACAAGTAACTGTGATATTTTGCAGATTATGATTCAAATTTATTATTCCTTTAAATTAATTCAATATATTACCAATTATAAAGTTTGGAGCCTTCTGGAGAATATAAAAAAACAATTTTCTCAATTTCAAGTTTCTGTGAAATTTAAACGCATTAAATAACATTTTTATTTATACCATGCAAAAACATCAAATACAGGGGGTTGCGCCTATAGTTGGCCCCAACGCAAAAACCTACGCATTTGAAAAATAAATTTATTCGTTCCTGGCGTGCCGGCGTATAGTTGTTGGCAAAAGATAGAGTTTTTTGTTCAACGTTCCTAGTTAAATATTAGCGTTTTAAATCAGATTTCAACCAAGTTCTCCGGCGCGCGACAATGAAAAATACATTTTTAAAAACATGTACAAAATTGATCATGAAGTGTCGGTATTTCAAGAAGTTTAAAAACAAGTTTCCAAAGTCTCGCAGACAAGTCCGGCTTGCTTGAAATGAGCCATATTATCAGATGAAAATATCTAGTTTTTCTTATTTTCTGAAAGGATTACTGTGAGCAATAAGTTTTTTTTTAATTTCATTGTTTCCCTGAACATTTTTAACGTTTGGATAAATCTTTCGAATTCCATGTTTATTTAATAAGCGTTTTTCATTTTTTTCCGATAAAATTAAATTTATATCATCCCTAGAAGATTTGAACGAAAAAATAAACTTTAAAATCACCAATAAATTCTTACTCTTACCACCTTTTAAATCAATTAAGCATGTATAAACGCTAGATACTCTTTAGATAGACAACTAGAGCACATTACCAGCCGTACGCGTATAGTTGGAATTACGCCGTATAGTGGGGGGTTTGGCGAAAAACTTCCACTATACGCGCATTTTTCGCCATTTTTAAGAAAATTTTAATGGTCATTTTTGTTTCAGTGGGTACGCTTACTCAAGAAAATTTTTTTCCTGAAAATTATAAGAAGTCCAAGAAATATAAATGCTGGGCCGTCCTTAATTTATCCAAATATAAAATTCTAAGACTGTTTCCAAAATTCCAATTTTGTTATTTGCTTCAAAACTAAAGTGATGACGTCCAAAAACACGTCACAAATTCCAATGGAAATTTGAATCTAATCATAAAAACAACCAAAAATAAATTTTTTTTAAACAAATTTGATGTTAATTTCGGCATCGTGTTAAGGGTATCCCGTCCCTAAGTTGACAATATTCTCGATGAATATTAGCCAAACGGCTTCAAGGATATTATTCAGATAGCCAGTTTGAGTAACTAGCCTTCACTTGCCGTAAGAACATGTGTCCCCAAACTTTTTTTTGCATGGCAACACCCCAGACACATAAGCGACAGCAGTGAGACCTAAGCCAAAACAGAAAAATCATCTCCTCTGAGGTTTTTATTTTAATAAACAAAATGTTTCAAAATAACCTGTATAATTAGTAAATTAAAACTTCTGGATGGAAGCGCTTTTGTGAATAGTTGCAATATTTTTTCTAGAATATGCGATAAACCTACCGTTTTTGGGACTTGTTCTCGGAAAATCTATCTCCTCCTAGGTTAAATTTCAAAAATCACTCAATTTCGCAAACGGTAGCTCGAAACAAATAGAAACCTTCTGAGTGACCGTTTTTTTCAATTTTGACCACAAACTCAAGTATGCATTTTTCATGGTCACGTGGAAAAATTTCGAGAAAAAAAAATGTGCTTCGATTTTTTCGAAAGTAGGCCAATAAAAATGCTGGAAAACACTAAAAGAAAATTGGCTTACGTAAATCCCAATATTTTGAAGTGTTAAGTGGTCAATTGACACAAACGTTTTTTAAACAAAAATTTTGAGAGAAACTTAGAAAAAATCCGAAAAAACGCAAAATTTTCGAAATATTTTTTGTTGTCATTGGTATGTTAATGCGTTCAAAACATAAACCACATTGATTTGGTGCATTTTTATGACTATATTAACTGCAGAAAATGTAGGACCGATACCTTAAGGAGAAGAAAGACGCTCGTGTACTTTCATTTTTTTTTCGAACTTTCAAAAATTGATGTCGACCAATCAAACGTGAGACTTTAAAAAAAATTTCCTTCAACCCAGTCGAAATTTTTCTTAATCCAGGCCTTGCTCCCAAATGTTCAGCCAAAGCTATAAAAAAATAAGGCCCTGAGCAGTTCGGGCTAGTAACACGCTGCGTACCCCTGTACGATTCTTCTTTATTTTATGCAAAAGAATCCGAAAAAACAATTTTCCAAAATTCGATGATATTTTTAAACAAATCCTTAATTTCATGACGCGGAAGTGACCTTAAGGGGGTAGACGACTCTGATTTACATAAAGGCCTTAGAGGCCAAGAAAATGCCCAAATTGATTACGGGGTGAAATTAAGTGTCTAAGCACCAATCATCAAAAAAAAATTCGAAATTTTCGCCTTTTCGATTTTTTCTAAGTATTTTTTAAAAGATGAAGGTTAAGAAAATAACGTTTGCTCGAATTTGACCACTAAACTTCAAAATATCACTGACGTAAGCCAACTTTCTCATCAGTGTTTCACTGGCTTTCTTTGAGCTACCTTTCGAAAAAAAAATTCGAAGCACTTTTTTTCGGAAATTTTTTGGAAACAGACCTAAAAAAATCAATTATTTTTCGAGTTAGCTGAAATGCCAGAAAAAGCTCTCCTTTATCCTCTTTAAAAAATTTTCTGAGGAATCACTTGATAAAAATTTGAGCTCCTTTTGCAAAACATATTCTCGAGGAGAATAGATTTTGGACTGCATTGTTAAAAATCGTCGTTATTGGCGTTCTAGAATTGTTCAGTCGCCGGATCAAAAAAAGCTCTCCTTTAAAAAATGTATATACTTCTCTGTTACGTGATCTGTGAAAATTTGAGCTCAATTGGATATACCGTCTGGGAGGAGATAGAAATTTTGAAAATTTTGAAAACGTCACCTTGTACGATACTGTACCTATTGGTGTAATGGTAGAAATAATGTGTGATGTACTTTTTCGCAAGATTAGGATAGATCTACAAATTAGCATTTTCGGTTTGTCTCAAGAAACTGTTAGTTTTTTTCAGTATCTTTCACCTAAGAAAATGTCAAATCAGATGTCCGTATACCCCTTAAGGATGGTCCCAACGGCATTTTTTAACCCCAATGAGATAAAAAATGATTTTTTATCAGCAAATATTAATCATTTAATTGTTATACAATAAATTTAATTTTGAATTGCCTATCTAATGCCATTATTTTTTATTTTCCATAGATAATTAAGAACCCCTGAAAGGGGTATTGTTTGACCGCCTTTTGGTTTATTTGTTAAGGCGAGAGTGCGGAAACAAAAGGTGGCGGTGATCTGACTCGTTAATTTGATTTTGTACAGATCAATTAAATGGTTTATTTACGGAATTAGGTCAGAATTGTTTCCCTACTTTTTTTCTTTAATTATTTGTTCATGAGATCCAATGTTTATATCTTTTTAGTTAAAGTATGGATCATCTATTTTAACCCTAATTTCACGAATTTCTTGTAAATTTTTCCTCAATTTGAACTTTGAACTCCCTAGAAATAAAACGAGTAAAGATATCAAAAATCACTAAAATTGAAAATTATGTCGTGATGTTAATAGACTTGTGAAACCGAAAAATTAAACTTATGATTATTTATCTCAAACGAACTTTAGCGTAGACACCTGTAAACATATCGATTTTTTCAAAGTTTCTAGAGTTTGAAAAGTTAGTTTCGAATGCTGACTAAAATTAAGAATATGATCAAAAGTGTTGGAATATTCGTCTGTCACAACAATATTTGTATGTTTAGTTAGCTCAACGAAAATGTCGCAACATGAAATTTCGTTTTTCAATCATGTTTTGCGTAGGTTAAAACCCATATCAAGGCTACCTCACAATCAAAAAAATCAACAGAGGAGAATTTCGTTTTATCAGTGGTCCAAAAACATCTAAGTCACAGCGTGAGTCGTTTCGATTTCTCCGTTTTTTTATCCCCAGGCGGCGAGACAGCACGAAATGGGTGAAAAAACGGAGATGTAAACAAAGATTATTTTCTCGAAATTTTACCGTAAAAAAACGGAAAGTATTTAGAACGGTGCTCTAGACTCATTACTAAGTTTTAATAAAGTTGATTTAATAATATATTTGACAAAAATATAAATTTAATATTAATAAAATTAAAGACGCACGAAAATAAAAAAATGAGAAAAAAATAGGATGGAAAAATCTGACTTACAGATCTAACACAGTAGATCCAACTCAAATTTATGCTTGTTCTTTTTATCAGTTATTAACAGTTTTTCATGTGTTTTGTTGAAAATTCACTCAAAAATGGAGAATGAAAAGACAGGATGATATATCGTTTGTAACGAAGCTTAGTAGTCAGGATATGTGGGCTGAGGAGCCAAATCCGAACGCTCCTAAGACCACGGCTTAGCCAACTCATGCAGGCCGCTTTTCAGGCCCGCACATCCAGAATAACGCATTATTTCGTAAAGGATATGGATTTTTTTGTCGCACAAGTACAAAATCGTTGGACCAATTTGTACCTCTTTTTGATAATATAAACAAAAATCTTGTCCATCCTACAAAAACAAATACGGATGGCTCGTCCAAATCAGACACGTGCTACAATAAGTGACGGAATTTATTTTTCAAGATGTATCTCCCCCTGGGTTCAAAGGTTCAACAAGATCATGTTTTTAATTAACGGAAACAGAACGTGACAGACGCGCCAAGCCTTGAGTTTTGGAAAAATCTTTGATTTAGGCGTCAGAATCACCAAAAACTGATTTGCTCAAGTTAACTAGGGTCAAATACTGTTTTGGTGATCTGAAGAAATCAAGAAATTTCCCAAAAAACCAGCTTGGCGGTCTCTCACGTTATGTCGCGGTTAATTTAAAACATGAATCAATTGGTTGAACCTTAAAAAACCAGGGAGGAGATACATTTTGAAAAAATAATTCGTCACTTTTGTAAGCACGTTTCGATTGACGAGCCATCCCGTTAATTTAGATTTTTAGGTGCACGAATTTTCTTAAATATTATCAAAGAGAGGTAAAAGTTGTCCGACGAATTTGTACTTTGCGACCAGATTGGCTATTTAAAAACCCTTAAAATGCGACAACCAACCTCCTTAAGTAGGAAACTGTCGCTCGATGATTTTTTCTGCGGTGAAATATAAGCCAACCAGGGCTTTCAAAATATAATTATAGTGAGCAGTTTGTAGAATCTCAGCCTTAGCTTGCGTGAGAAATGTGTCCAAAACTTGTGTTGTTTGCACACACTCTCTGAAACATAAGCTACACAGAGGACTCAAGCCAAATGGTAAAACTATCTCCTTTAACGTTTATGTCGAAATTATCTGAAAATTTTGACCATACTTTGTAAAAGTGGCCGGCGAAAACTTAATTCGGGTAAATTTTTTAAAATTTTTAAAGACGATGCAGAAAAACCACGTTTTGGACAATTATCCGTCGGAAAAACTATCTCCTTATAGGAATTTTCAATTATTCATCTTTTATTCTAAGTTAGCTTAACAAATACGAAACCACATAAACTCGATCATTTTTAATTGAATTTTCAACTTAAACCTTGAAATTGATGTTTTAAGACCCACGATGAAAATTTTGAAAAAAGAAAAGGGCGATTTTTGTCGATTCACAGCCACAATATAGGTCAAAAACTTCCGAAAAAACTACTTCCCTGCAAGATGTTTCATCACCCCTTGGGCCTTGTTCCATTCCGAAAAATGACGTTTCTCGCATTTCCAAAGAAAATAGCCTTTAATCAAAAACGTCGAAAACACCTTTTTCGGCACATTCAACCATAAAAAAAAAAATTTGCCGACCCCTGAGGCAAAAATCGGAAAAAAACTCCTAATACACAAAAATTCGGACAATTCGGGATTCTCCCATCTCAAACTTTACCGATATAAGGCTCTAGGATCCTTCTAGTCTTTGAAAAAAAGCTGAGGGACTTCGTGGTTTAACCCGGTAACCAGATGGTGGTGAGAGTGTTTACTAAACAATCTAAATTGAAATCGCGGATCAAAGATAGATCTTCTTAATGACTGTTTCAAAAATGCCCATGCGTCCTGCAATTTGTCTGAACGGGCGGCGGGAGGTCGGTGGGGCGTGGTACAAAGCCTCCTGAAATCCCAAAATCACTATCAAAGCACGCCCTTAACACTCTCCACTTGCACGAGCGGTTCAGAACACAGAGACCCAAAAATATTCTGGGGAAGTGTCATTATGCCGCGTAGTTCCCCCTTATTTAATTTCAAGAATTTGGCGGTTTCTTGAAATTTCTCATCAGACCGGAAATGGCATTATTGGAATGCATTTTTTGTTTAATGCAGTTGAAAACAGTACTGTAAAACAAGAATTGATCTAGCAATGGTGTCAGGGTTGTAAAAGGGATTGGCTTTTTCGTGTGGGGTTTCCCATCCCCTTTTTGCTTAAGGGTTTAAGCAAAAATAGGCAAACATGGAGATGAGAATAAAAATCTGGTCGAAGATGATCCGTTTTACCCCTGCTGAGTGGTACCCTATCCGTACGCACCTTATCCGTACGAATGTACCCTTATCAGTACGATTTTTGGTCCGAGATGAAAACGCGTAATATATGCCTAAACGTTGTAGATCGTGTACCACTTAATCCGTACGTGTACTCTTAATCCGAATCATTTTTGCCGGAGCTGAGGTGTACGGAAAGGGTAACACCGCAGTGTTCAAAGTATCAAATTGATTCCTGAAAAATGTGCGGGTTAAAAGAGTCAGTTTCTGACCACTAGAGGCCAAAAACTTTTTTGCCCGGAATCGTTTTTCTGGTCAACAACCGGGAGACCAAGAATTTGGTATCAACTACTGTAGTTCTCTCTCGTTAGTTTACCGTGCGCTCCCTAACTTTGTGTGTGTTCTGAAACACTCTCGTGCAGATGGGGGGGGTCGGAAATCTCGTGCAGGTGGGAAGTTTAAGTGACACATTTGTCTTTTTTTATTTAAAGTCAGAGGAACAAATTTTTAGTAAAAATGAGTATTGAAAAATTTGCTCCCAAATTTTCAAGTCATTTTTCAAATTCTTATTGGGTCATTTCGTCTTCTCTGATATCGATTCACACCAAAGGAACCAAGTTTCAAAATTTGGCTGCTCTAGCGACACACCTGTGATCATTTTTGAAATTTAAGGTCATTTCGTCCTTTCTGATATTTACTGAGTTAATGTTACTCTATAAAAATTTTTTTGTATGAAATTTGAGAAACTTTTTAACCAAATTGAGTCCCTAGCTATACCGGTCCCTACTCATAAGTTATGAGAGTCGACTAGAAAAAATAATCAATAATTTTTTGAACGCGGGTCTAGAACGACTTTTTTCTTTTTAAAATTATTGAAAATACACTCTGGGCCTTATACTTATATAAAATAAAACATTTAACCTAGAATTTTCATAAATAAATTTCGATTGAACAAAAAAAAATGTATCATCATTTTTTGGGTCATTTTTAGCAATTCTTGAAAAAAAGTAAGAAAGATTTTTCTTCTCAAGTTCACTATCTATCGATTCCAATGGGTCATTGGGGCGCGGAGGACTTTCAAAATCGGTGCATGACCGACGCGCGGCCACTCTAAATCTGGATCAAAAATCCGCGGAAAAAATCCAATTACTTTCTTATGTAAATTCCATTGATTGGACTCAATCATTGGCGTGTAATTTTTCATAAATTTGTCAAGTCTTATTTATTGCTACAAATCTAGAAAACATCGCCTAATTTCCGGTTCGCATTAACTTAGGTCGTCTTAAATAACTTAATTTCCCAAGTGAAATTTTTCGGAGTTATTACTAACGACAATAACCGAACGAATTTAAATAAAGCCCAAGTTCATTATTTAAGAATCAATAGGAAGAAAGATTTTGTTAGATTATTGAAAAATGACATCGATAACATTTCATGGGCGAACCAAAAATAGAATAAATTTCAAATATGTTTAAAATATCCCGCCGTCAGGTAGTTCCCAAACAATAACGGTGGAAAAGCCTTGAAGAAATCAATTAAGAAATCTGCCTTTGTTTTGCGTTTCTCACTTTGACTCTCGGGCGACACTCTACATTCCACCTTTAATTTATGAAACGTGTAAACTTAGTAAATAAAGTTGCCATGAATTTGAAAACGAGAAATAAGTAATTAAACGCAAGGAAGTTTCACAAAACGTAAAATTTTAGAAACTAACAGCCATGAAGGTCCGCAAATCCTTTAAAACGATCTCTTTCGTGACCCGAAAAGAACGTAGGTGAACTTAAAAAGAATTTTAGTAATAACGACAAGGAAGTTTCGTGATGATATGATGGATATTCTCTATTTTGTACAGAACGCCATTATTTTTTAAAAAATAAATCATTAGTATGGAATTAAAAACTCACGACCTGACTATTCGTGTCGCAGTTACAACAGTTCAGAACCGAGCAAAACTGTTTTCAGAAAAAAATAGGGTTGGGGTGAGAAAAGTAGGGTTCCGCAAAGGAACCCTATTCTACTTGCACCTAACCCTAGTTTTTTACGAACAAAAAGTTGCCATGCTCAAAGTGTACACCATATTCGGTGAAGACAAAATATTTCGGAGTTTAATAGAATCAGATTAGGTCCTGCGGAACCCTACTATTCTCACCCCAACCCTATTTTTTTTCTTGACAAACAGTTTTGCTCGGTTCTGAACTGTGTAAACTGGACACGAATTAGTCGGTCGTGAAGTTTTTAATTACCATACAATGATTTCTTTTTAAAAAAATAATGGCGTTCTGTATCAAAAATAGAGAAATATCCAATCATATTCGACATAATATTATTACATAAAAGTAATTTGATTAAAATAGAAACCGTCATATAAAATATGATTGGACGTTTGCTCCTATAAAATCTTCTAATCTAGAAGTCAAAAAACATGATTATTAATAATGAACTATTTTATATATTTATCACTGTACACCATATTTTTACAACATACTGCAACTGCAAAGTTCAAACGTTGTAGCCACTCTACACCTTGAGAGTGCAAATAAATCATAATAATTAAAAAATGAAAAGTTGAACATGGACCCCAAAGCGAAGCCAAAATGAAAATTTCAAAAAAACCGTTCTAGGATGTTTGTTAAACAAGGCCTGTGCTTTCAGATGCAGTATGAGAAAAACTGTTATCTTCTAAACTGGTCGAGGAGATAGCTTTTGCCTGACCTCTTTTTTGTTTTTTCGTTTTTTTTTTGTCGGCCAAAAAGCAAAATTCCGGAGTAAATGACAATAATGCATCATGTATGATGCTTTTTGAGCCTGACAAAAAGAAATAATGAAAACGGGAAAAATTGACGGAGAAAAATGCGGTAATTTTAGCGATTTTTTTAGGAGGTTTTAAAAGCGTAGGTGTCGGCGTAGGTGGGATTGTATCAAGATTACTGTGAAATTTTGAATACTTGTAAAAATTTGAGTCATTTTTGCAAAATCCAGTATCCTACGGAATAGATTTTGAAGATGAACATTGTAAAATCGTCGGTTATTTGGCGTTCGCGAATTGTCAGGTCGCCGGATCAAAAAAGTTGTCTTAAAATATTGACAGTACTACCTTTGGTGTAATGGTCAAAAATAATTTGGTGATGCCTTTTTTGCAAGATTAAGGAAATATCTACAAATATAGCATTTTCGGTTTTTCTCATGAGCTCTTAGTTTTCAGTATATTTCACCGAGAAAAATGTCAAAATCAGAGTCGCATACGGGTTATTGACAATTTAAATTGACAATTTTTGTAATGTTTGAGTACCCTTAACAACCATTTTTTGATTTGCTAACCATTAAAATATGTTTCGCTGTATAATTTAAAATCATGCGTTTATTTCCGGGGTCAAAAGTACTTTTGGATTTTTATTTTTCACACAATCAGCGTATTGGCATAATTGAAAATTTTCGAAAAAATTTCAATAAATCTTTAAAAATTTCTATCTAATGGTTTACTTCATTTATTTCTTATAATGAGCTTTTGCTGAATGCATAGAACCGTGTTGCTGTTTCACACCCAAATTGGAATCGCTGAGCACCCTGTGGTCCTCTTAGACCTATGTTGCTAATACCGTTTCCACAAAGTCGATGCTTGCGCATCTTTTAGTACCATAAATATTGATTCAAATAATTCGAGTTTCTTGGGCACCTCATTTCCTGGTGCTACGCCACGTTCATTGGTCCTACAGTAAAATTGAGATTTGAATCTGGACAAACATTTTTACGCTCCTACCAAAGAAATAAGTTCAGCATTAAGAAAAAAGATTTACATTAGCGTTTTTTTGAAAACGTAAATTTTTTTTGATTCACCTTAAACAGCGCCAACCGAGTGACTGGATCAAGAATTTTATTGACCCCAAAATGTTTAAGCGTCTAAAACTTTCCTAGGTCCCGAAGGTTTCCAAGTTTATAGGACCTTTTTAATCGGGTGCTCATTTTTTGCTCGGAGAGCCTAATTATATATCAGGATTCACAAAGACTGACACTTTTTTTAGCAACAACCAACAGCAACATATTTTTTGTTCTGAAGCTCGCATATCAATTAACACGCTGATGAACATCAAGTTTAATTGAATAAACGCTTAATTTATGATTGGAAATCTTGTTTTTAAAAATAAATAAAATGACGTAAATATCACCACTAATTCCAAAAAGCCATAACTTTTTTTGCCAATAAAAAAAAACAATAATTTATTGTTTCGTCTGGTCAATAATTGATTGAGTTAAAACAGAACATGTAAAAAATCAGGCTTGTACGTGTTTCTAAATTTCAAAAATTGATTGGGATTTTGTGAAAAATGCCGATTTCAATGATTTTCAAGCCAAAAAAATGCCATTTTTGAAAAAATTAAAAAATAAAAAAATGTTTTTTTAGAACCAGTTTAACCTCGGGAAATTCATTTCAGTGAGCAAAAATTATTTTTAAGCAATTTTTATTTTCAGCCGAATGAGAAAGCACCAAAATTTTCAAAATTTTATGTCAACAAAAAAATTTCAAAAAAATAATCTCCCCGTAAAATTTGACACCACGCAAGGAATGGCTTTCCTCGGGATTTTTCTCAAAATTACGCTACTGTATATAAGAAATGCTTTCATTTGTTCACGCCGTTGCGCCGGGTTTCACCCATCCCTAATGCCCCATGTCAACAGAATCGCAAATTCTTAAGGTGAAATTTTGGAAAAA
>SCLH01000891.1:227692-248318 GCA_004367855.1 Oikopleura vanhoeffeni
GTGGAGCCAATTCTAACACTCCTGAGACTAGGTGTTTTTTGCGATTTTTATCTTTATTATATCAAATATATTGACGATTTTTATGGTTCAAAGCAATTTTTATATCGTCCAACTGAATTTCTTAAGCTTTTTTCTTACATGCGAAAATTAGTAGTTCATTCTAAAAACCGGTAATTTCGCTAAACCTGTATATTTTTCTTCAACGTTTCCGGTCATTTTCAAAATTTAAAGCAGCCTCATGAAACGCGCATTAGTCGTTTAACCCTATATATAGTTAAATTTTTCCAATTTTGCTGTTTTAAGGGGATTTTTTATCTTTTAAAAAATGTGAAATTGACCTTTAAAGTAGCCTAGCTCTTTAATGGGTCATATTTCGAAAAAAAATTTACTTCAAAATCATTCCTGATCTGAGAGCTATATTGTGCCAGAATTTTGAACCAAATGGGCCAAAATCAGCCTCGCAAAAATTATATTTAGAGGGCCTAAAACCCCCTTAAGATTTGAAGTGCTCCTTTTTTTTATTTTCATTTTTTTCTCCATGATCAAATCTACCTTGTGTTTAAAAAATAAAAAAAAATTCACCGTACATAAGCTTTTAGTGTAATCGGGTACATCGCAAAAACACCCTACCAGAGACCCCTTCTAGCCACTCATGAGGCCGCTTCTCTTCTTTTCAGCCTAATCTATCAAATCACCCAAAAGGTGTTAAAGGGATATCCCTTTAACACACGTTTTGTAAATATCCCGGCCCTACTACTTAAAACACACTACGTTTGCTTATCAGGGCCGGGATATTTACAAAGTGTGATAAAGGGATATTTCATTAGTTTGCATCAAATTGCTATTCAAGCTCAATTTTTTTAGACTTAGCTGGAATTTTTATTATTGGAGAATAATTCATATATATGCGTGATAAGCGCACAACTTCCTAAAGCAGCATAAGTTATGCTTACAATCCGAGATTTTTATTATTATATTTTTTATTATGAGAATAATTCATATATGCGTGTGATAAGCGCACAACTTCACTAAAGCACTGTGAGCATAAGTTATGCTTTAACATCCGAGTATTATTATTTTATTATGATTATTTGCACTCTCAAGGTGTAGAGTGGCTACAACGTTTGAACTTTCGAGTTGCAGTATGTTGTAAAAATATGGTGTACCATGAAAATATATAATAGTTCATTATTAATAATCATGTTTTTGACTTCTAGATTAGAAGATTTTATAGGAGCAAACGTCCAATCATATTTTATATGACGGTTCTATTTTATCAAATTACTTTTATTTAATATATATGTCGAATATGCATCATCGAAACTTCATGGTCGTTATTTACTCAAAATTCCTTTTTAAGTTTCACCTACGTTTCTTTCGGGTCCACGAAGAGATCGTTAAGATTGGGACCTTCATGGCTGTTAGTTTCTAATTTTACGTTTGGAAACTTTCTCTCGTGATAATTACTTATTTTCTCTTTCGAACTTTCATGCAGCTTATTTACTAATTTTACACATTTTTTAATAAAATTAAAGGTGGGACTGTAGGTGTCGCCCGAGAGTCAAAGTGAGAACGCAAAACAAGGCCAGATTTCTTAATTTGATTTCTCAAGGCTTTCACCGTTATTGTTTTGGAAATCCTGGGCGAATTTATACACATATAAAAATTATATGTTCTTTACTAGTGGGCCAATGAAATTGTGTATGGGTCACGCTTTTTTTAACAATAAAAAATACCAAATAGGCTCATTTGCACATATTGACTTGGAGAAATTTCAATTTAAAATTCTTAAGATATCTATCTTAAACCGGACACAAAAGTGGATCGATCTGACAGTCTGCAGACATTTTCTTGATTAAAATAGTCAGGATTTGACAAAACATAATCAATGTGGTAAAACTTTGGATAAGACAAGTAACTTTGATATTTGATGACTTGATTGATTCAAATTTATTATATTCTGTTTAATTAATCAATATAATTTAAACTATTAAAAGTTTGAGGCCTTCTGGAGATATATAACAATTTTCTCAATTTTCAAGTTTCGTGAAATTAAACGCATTAATACATTTTTATTTTATACCATGAAAAACACAAATACAGGGGGTGCGGCTTATAGTTGGACCCCACGCAAAAACCTACGCATTTGAAAAATAAATTTATTCGTTCCTGGCGTGCGGCGTAAGTTGTAGGCAAAAGATAGAGTTTTTTGTCAAAACGTTCCTAGTTAATATAGGCGTTTAATCAGATTTTCAAACCAAGTTTCTCCGGTCGGCGCGACAATGAAATACATTTTTAAAAACAGTACAAATTGTCAATGAAGTGTCGGTATTTCAAGAGTTTAAAAACAAGTTTCCAAGTCTCGCAGACATGTCGGCTTGCTTGAAAATGAGCAATAGTTATTCAGATGAAATATCTAGTTTTTCTTATTTTCTGAGAGTTGATTACTGTGAGCATAAGTTTTTTTTAATTTTCATTGTTTCCTTGACATTTTAACGATTTTCGGATAAAATCTTTTTCGAATTCATGTTTATTTAAAATAAGCTTTTTTCTTTTTTTCGATAAAATTAAATTATACATCCTAGAAGTTTGTAACGAAATAATCTTTTAAACACCAAAATCTTACTCTACATTACACTTTTAAATCAATAACATGTATAAACTCGTAGTTACTCTTTGATAGATCAACTAGAGCACATTTTACCAGCCGTACGCGTATAGTTGGATTACGCGTATAGTTGGGGGGTTTTTGGCGGAAAACTTTCCAACTATACGCCATTTTCCGCCAATTTTAGAAATTTTATGGTTCATTTTTTTTGTTTGCTCAGGGTACGATTACTCAAGAAAATTTTTTTCCTGGGAAATTATAGAAGTTCAAGAAATATAAATTCTCGTGGGCGGTCTTTAATTTATCCAAATATAAATTCTAGACTGTTTCCAAATTCAATTTTGTTAATTTGCTTCAAATCTAAAGTGATGACGTCAAAAACACGTCACAAATTCCATGGAAATTTGAATCTTATCTAAAACAACCAACTAAATTTTTTTAAAAAAATTTGATGTTTATGCGCATCGTGTTAAGGGTATCACCATCCTCCTCTAATTCACATATTCTCGATGAATTAGCCAAACAAGTTCAAGGATATTTTCAGATAAGCAGTGTTGTGACTAGCCTTCATCTTGCGTAAACATGTGTCCAAACTTTTTTGCATTGCAAACACTCCCAGACACAAGCGACACAGTGAGACCTAACCAAACAGAAAATCTATCTCCTCTGGAGTTTTATTTGAAATAAACATAAATTCTAAATAACCTGTATAAATAGTATTTAAAACTTCTTGAGGAGCGCTTGTGTCGATAAGTTTATATTTTTCTAGACATATGCGATAACCACCGTTTTTGGACTTTTGTCATCGGAGAAATCTATCTCTCCTAGGTAAATTTCAAAATTCACTCAAATTTTCGCAAACGGTAGCTCGAACACAATAGAAACTTCTGCAGGAGCCGTTTTTTTCAATTTTGACCACAAACTCAAATTATGCATTTTTCATGGTCAGTGGAAAATTTCCGAAAAAAAATGTGGCTTCGTTTTTCGAAATAGCGTCAATAAAAAGCTGGGAAACACTGAAAAGAAATTGGCTTAACGAACCCAATCTTTCAAATCACCCAAAAGGTGTTAAAGGGATATAACGCTTGATGTACTTGAGTTTGAGGGGACGCGAACGTAATTTTTTGTGTCCTGAAAATGAAATAAGACAACATGTGGCTAAAATTCAGGCTTGGTCTGATATTTTACGTGACCAAATTCTCCAGTGATCTCCACATTTTCATGATTTTTGAGGCATGTATAGTATACTTTGTATACATGTATATTTTACGTTCGAACAGCCTAGCACGAGTTCTCGAATTGAATTCCTCACATAACTCTTTTATTCTCACCCAAGCCCTATTTTTTGTCTAACAAACAGTTTTTCACGGTTTTCTACCATGTACACTGGGGACGAGTTAGGCTGTACGAAGTTATGACAATTATTATTTTCGAGGCATTTAAGATTATACATCTTATGTGGAATTGTGCGCCGATGACGAATGCTGATTTTATTTCAAAAATTAATTGCAAAAAATAAACAATATGTTTTTGACTCTCTGAATTTTTCATGAGGACAGTTTTGTTAAAAATGTTTTTTTTTGTTAAAAAATATTTTTTTTGTTAGAACATATTTTTTTTGTTAAAAAATGTTTTCTTTTGTTAAAAAATGTTTTCTTTTGTTAAAAAATGTTTTTTGTTAAAAAATAATTTTTTTGTTAAAAAATGTTTTTGTTAAAAAATGTGTTTTTTGTTAGAAATGTTTTGTTAGAAAATGTTTTGTTAATAAATGTTTTTTCTTAAAAAATGTTTTCCCCATTTTCATCGATAATTTTTTCGTGAAGTTTTCAAAAAAACTTATCATTAACTCGTAGACTTTATTTCTGCCATCTAGCTGCCATTCACCATTTTATCGCATTTAACGACGCTTAATCATTAATGACAAGATCAGTTATAAAAGTATCAATAAACTTTAAAACAAAATGACGTTTGTGCGTTTTTTTTGAAAATTTTCACTGTATTACAGTACTTATTTTTTGCAAAAATTTTGGAAATCACCAAATAAAACCTTTGATCGTGATCAGAAAATAATCCTAAGCCTTTAATTCCATTACATCATAGCTCAAAAATGATCACGTGACCGTATAATCAAGAAATATGGTAGCCCAAATTAGTACTGTTTTTTTTTCAAAAATTGCTTAAATCACATTTTAAAAAAAGTGAAGAGGTTCTTTAAAAGTTTTTAAGACTTTTTTTCATACCAAAGTTCAAAACGATCACTGACCTTCAAATTAAGGATAAGGTTTTGTTCAAGTACACAAATAGTACTCGAATTACGCCGAAAAATTTTGAGGACTAATAAACACATAATCTAAAGAATCTTGTACATAACGGCATTTCCAAAACGTCACGTGATCTTATTTTTCAAGAAATAAGGATTAATTTATGACATATTCGAACCTTATATTTGGATATTTCGTCACGTGATTTTATTTGGACTTTAGTGTAATGAGAAAAAAGTCTTCAAAACGTTTGAAGTTCATCAACAAATGTTTTTGACGTAATTTAAGTACTTTTCAAATTACCGTATATGGTGTATACATATTATATGATTCATATATCAAATTACCGTCAATTTCAAAATTCATCTTAGAGACTTGTTAGTACGCTCAAAAGAATCGGAAGGGTCGACTTTTTCATGAAATATTAGCAACTATGGTCAATTATGTACTGAAAGGGCGCCGAGAGCAAAAATCTCTCTGTGAAATCTGACCATTTTTGCTCTCTAGTGACCTTTAAGTACATAATGACCATAGTTGCTAATATTTTCATGAGAAAGTCGACTCTTTCAATTATTTTGGTGGTACTTTCAAGTTTATACGATGAACTTGAAATTGACCTTGAACGAGAAATAAATTATTCTACAACAATTTAAGAGCCATTTTACTAGAGAATTTTGTAAAAAAACCTAGAATTATTTTCATACAGAGCGATAGCAAATCATTTGAAGTTAAATATGAGGTAGTTTCAAATATAAATATAGGTTTAATCTTATCTTATTATTGCACTTTTGTGTGCAACTGGAGGTTATTTTCTCGACTTTTTTTTCTTCTCCCCATTAAATGCCTTTTTCTACGTTTCAAAAAAAATTTTATTTTTCCAATTGTATAGAAAATTGGCTGAATTGTATTTTAAGACAATAAAAAATATAAGTTAATGATGAAACTTTGCTTATATGGCTCGATTTTAAGAATGGCAGCTAGATGGCAGAAATCAAGTCTGGGTACAGACTCACTTCTAAAGTCTACGAGTTAACGATACAATAATTTAAAACAATTTGTTGGCGGAAAATATTTTTTATTTTCAATTCAAATTTCTAGAATATTTTAATTGTTTTCAAGCTTTAATTTTTTCATTTCACTAATATAATTATGAAAGTGTACTTCTATCAAAGTTTGTGATATCAACCCATCCATAGTCTATGGGTAGGGTCATACNTTTTTTTTGGGTAAAATGGCAATTTAAAGTTTAAATTGTCGATTTGAGTGCCCCACCAAACCCCACCAACTGACTTATAAGGCTTAATCGAAAGCTTGGAAAATTCTGTACTGATAAACATACAATATTTTTGGTGCAAACCAATGCAGCTTGCAATTTTTCTATAGAAACGTCATTTCCGCCTAAGCATTTTTCATCAAAATGACCATAATTTGTTTTCAAAATTCGACAAATCATTTTTTTTGTCAAAATTTTCGAAAAATTTTTTTTGTAGGAAATAGCTTTTTTCTTAATACGATTCATTCAATTAAAAAATTTAATGAGAAATATATTATACCTTGAAGTGCTCTACAAAGCCCTAAAGGGTGTCTTTTCATGCTTAATTTCTGACCACTAAATGGCTCTAAAAATTTTTTGATGGTTGGATTCGTTTTTTTTTGAGAAGAGTTGACCCTATAAGTTTATGGAAATATTGCTGACGCTTTTAGTTTGGCAGATAGTGCTCCCGGGTATGACCCTCTCTACCGAATGTGTTTTAGATTTTGGGGTTTTCCCCGGGGAGATTGAAACGCCCCTTAAATAAACTAACCAAGTCGCGCTCTGATTGGTTAAGCGTGAATCTCCTCGGGGAACACCCCAAAAGCTAAAACACTTTCTGTATGAGCCATAGACTATTGCCCATAGTCTATCTATGGCCCATAGATAGGGTCATACCCGGGAGCACTATCTGCCAAACTACAAGCGTCAGCAATAATTCCTACAGATTTTCGCGAAAATCGACCTTATTTAATTAAATATTTGGATATCTATATTGAGGTGAAAAATGCTTCCGGAAAATGCTTCCCCAAAAAACCTCCTAATCGGCTACAAATCAATTTTCTTAGGCGAACACATGTCAAATTTTTTTTATCAAGGTAAATTTTTTTTGAAAATATTTTTTTTCTGGCCTTTTGAATAACTTTCCTTCCCTTCTCAGACTCGAAACTAATATTTTTTGAAATGTCCCTAAAATTGGCATGTTTTGAGCAAAAAGTCAAACCACGGGTCATCTCAGGTCAAATTGTTTTCATCAAGGCCAAATTTTTATCCCTACCCATAGACTATTAGCACCAAAATTTTCAGATTGATACTACCTTCATATCGATTACCTGCTTTTTAGAACTATGGCCTATAGTCTATTGTTTAAGAACATATAATGCTTACATTTGTTAATAGCTTGACTTCATGCGAGAAGAATTCAGTCAAATATTCAGAGTGGCGTCCTTTAAATGTATACTCCTGAAATTTATAATGTTTTTGCTTTTACATTTTTTTAAGTGTTCAAAAAAACAGAATTGTTAAAAAATAATGAACTGATAATGATCCTTCATAAGCATCGCAATACAAGTGTATAACATAGCGTTCGGATAAGTTCTCTCTGATAGGTTAGTTTAGGAAAGAGAATCATAAAAAAGGGGGTTGAAGGGGTTTTTTTTTTGAACAAATTCAATTTTCGGGTTTTTTTGCCTTGAAAAGTTTTATATGTTACTAACATTGTATATCTTTTTGAGCCCGGATGACATCTGACGCAGCTTTATAAGACTTTGTAGTGTATTCTGACTAAAAGTGCATATTTCGATGTGATAATACAATAAATGTATTATATATTCACAGCGAAATAGCGGCACAGGATGGTCAGAAACATAGTCAGTTTTGGATGAGTTAGGCCTGGGGTGGATAAACGGATGATAAGCCAGAATTCTATCATACCGCGCAGAGGAGGAATTAGTTAAATCACAAAACTTCCTGAAGTTGTTTCTCAGATTTCGCATGTCTGACTTATGACACATTATTGTGTCTATTACAGACTGTACTATATACATTTCCTCCTTCTTTTTGAACTCCTCTGGATCATTCTGGAAATAATAAAGTTAAAATTTACTAAGTAAAATTTTACAGAGTGGGTTTTTATCCCGTCTTTTGACCGCAAATTACTATGTAAAAATAAAAACTTCTCTGATAAAATCATGTAGAAAATATTCTCTACAGCTATATACAGAAGAAGATGGTACTGTAAAAAATAAACTATTTTGTAAAAACGAAGTAGGTCCAATAAGTGTAAAATACCACAACTATATTCTGCAGGAGTGGATAGATAAAAATAAAAGCAGAAACTAACTACACGTTTTAACTTTTAAATTCCAAAAAAAGGTTAAATAGTTTTTTTAGGATAATCTCTTTCACATTATTTGAAAAACCTACCAAAGATTCACACTCCGTTAATATCCAGCGAATCCGCTCAACGTCTTTTACGACAAGCCTTTCTCCATCCTCATACTCAACTACAAGACATTTGTAGGAGCGATGTATTATCCGTCGGCTCATCGACCACTTTTTACCATCGCTCATCGTGTTTTTTTTGAAAAAAGAAAAATCGAGTTACCTAAATAGGAATACACTTATTATTACTTCCTAAGCTGGTAAGATCTCTCTAAGGTAATTGGGTCGAGATTTTTTCTCTGATGGATAAAAACTAAAAATGAAATAATTTAACTTATGCACGTGTAGGTTTTCTCTGAGATACAGTTAATAAGAATGGTCTCTTTAAATAAACCATGATGACGCGAAAGTATTAACTTATTTTTCACCCAATAGGAAAGCTTTTTTTCTAAATTTATTACTCATCAATAAATTCTATGACTAATCATAGATATAATGACTAATTTGAATACGAGCAAGACTAATAGGTTGGTACAAGATGTAAAACATATAACACAGCTGTATATTTAGATGTTTAAATTGATAAAACTGATTGTATAATTATATATTTAAACTGTGCCTTCCATTATATGTATAATAACGACATACTGTATTAAACAAATTATTTTTGGTTAATCTGTCGTAGCCACTCTGTACCCATTGAGTGCAAATAAACAACAATAATAATAATAATAGTTCAAAAAAGCAGGTAATCGATATAAAGGTAGTATCAATCTGAAAAATTTGGTGCTAATTTTAGTTTCTGTTGTCGAAAAAATGGCGCAGAAAATTTCATGGTGCCACTGTTTTGGGTAGTCAAATTGTAAATTTGTTTTCGGCAAATAATACCAAACTTCCGATAACTTTTTTGAGCTTCATTTGATCTGGTGAACAATTCTACATCACATATCGTACTCTCATATATTTTTATTGAAAAATAACAAAACATTAATAATCTATAAATTTAATTACAGATAACATTATGATTTCATAATGATAATGAAATAGTCACTAGTTAAATTCTAAATAAACAGCGATTTATTTCTGCATAAGTCATCATTATGTTTTTTTTGAATAATTTACGAAATTTTTTCTTCCTTGTTTTCTAGAAATCCTCTAAAACGGAAAAATATTTTTAAATAAAAAATTTTCTTCAACAAAATAGTTTTAATTAACATTTGTCATATATTAACAAAAAATAATTTTCCAAAAAAGTTTACAATCGTCTCGTCCTGCAATTTTACCGAACTTCAAAATTCCGAACATCAAAATTTTTTTGCTAATCATTTTTTTAATTATGTTCGAATTTTACCCTTTAAAATAAAATTATGTTCACTAAACATTGTTCAGTACAATTTTTTTTAAATTGTCAGCTTCTGCTCAAAAATAAGAAACCATTTTTGAAATTTCCTATGTTTAATCTCGAAATTTTAAAAACTTCAAGCTTAAACATAGGCAATTTCAAAAAACGGGTTTTAATTTTTGAGTATCTGACAATTTTTTAAGTTTTATTTTTGATTTGAGCTTTATAATTTTTCAAGGGTTTTCCCGTTTCTAGTAGGAACTTCCTACCTCAGTGTACAGGGTACAAAACTTTTAGCCCGAAAAAAAGGTTGGAGTGAGAATTTCACCGTGAGACCAAAATAATGAATATCACGCCAATATTTTGCAGGTTTTTTGTTATAAAATTTCACTTGTTTTAATTCAGAGATATTCTTAACAAAAAAGTTTAATGCAAACAAATCAGAATTGCTAATTAATGAATTGCCTTAAAAATTACTTGTTTGTCAAATACCGCTTCGGCTTTATTATTCTGTTAACTTGAAGACACCATTTATCCTCAACTATCCGGCGCCCTCTGTCGATAACTTTTCATTTAAATAGATTTTTTCGTCGCAAACTCAACCATAATAAAAAACAGAGTAAAAACTAATATTAATTTAACTCTCAGAACTAACTTTTATGCAAAAATCAACTTACCGCAGCAAACTTGTCAAAGTAGTGAAAATGGCATGGAAAAAATCACAAAAATCACAGAATGCAAAAATAAACCCATGTCAAGAAAATGTAAACAGACTTTTTCAATCGAAAGATGACCAGAGAGATTTTCGAGAGTTTTTGGAAATAATCGGAATGCCAGATATGAATTCGTATGTAGAATTTATAATTAAAGTTAATGAACTCCTGGAAGCAAAATTTGAAAACAACGACAATACAATTTTGGCCATATATGACCACTACCTTCGTCCTTATGCTAACGAAAAAATCCAAATAGACTGGGCGACCAGTACGAAAATCGAAACGAACATTAAACACAAGCCTTTAAGTGTGAATATTTTTAATGATGCAGCCTTATTTTGTGCAAAAAAACTTCAAAAAACCCTATGCCACTTTTACGAACTCCAATCGGAGTGAATCTGCTTAGAACTATTTTATTCATTTCTTCACTGCCTTTATAACCAGACACACTTTGAAAAAATATTTCAAAAATTTAATTGCAAAAATTTTTCAATAATTCAATCGAAATAAAAATTCGCAAAAATTATAATCATTTGTAGTTATTTATTTTCAGCATGAATCAAAGACTATGATACAGTGATGTAGTACAAACATATATTGAGTCGAGTTTGGTTTTTTAGAGTATGAAACTTATTAGAAAATCCTCTTGAAAAAATTGGAAACTTTTAAGCTTAAAAATTTGAACTGAACACGCCATTGAAATTATAAGCAGGTGACACTGTTTCCGAAACAGTAGTTTGGTTAAGGTCAGTTAACCGGTTGGTTAAGGTAGATGGCAATGTCACGTAAACTTACAAAATGACATTGTGTGACTAAATTGTTTCATGAGTAAATTCAAAGTTATACAAGTAAGCGTTTTAAAATGCCAAATATTTGATTTGGAGACCCTACAGCCATCTTAACTCGCAGCCGCCCGAATGGTATTGTCGAACCGTATCGACTTTCAACATATAAAATTCGATTATAAAAGTCTAATGAAAAAAAATCTAATGAACATTTTGCGTTTCATTGAATAATTTAATTATTTTCAAATAAAATCCATTTGCTCGATTGTACAATTCTTTTTCAAAATTTTATAAATATTCAATAAGTACAGAGAAATTGGCAATTAAAAAAAAGCCAAGAAATGACTGTTTTATTGATAAGATATAAGTTCTATTTAAAATATAAAAATTACGTTTAATGATCAAACTCAAGTTAGTTTAAAAAAACTTAAAAATGTGTAAATTACGTATTATATATCCCCTTAGGAAATAGATTGTTAAATTCTGGTTTGGTCTAGTACACTATGTACGTGAAGTAGTACCAATGTACTAGACCAAACCATAAAATAACAATCTACTTCCTAAGGGGATATGGAANTATTACAAAGTCCTATCATTTATTTATCTACGTTTCACTTTATTCAAGCATCTTCAGGATTAACTTATTTTATGTTGAAAGAATTTAAACAATAATTATAATATTATCAGTGTTCTTATCCGGAAATTAATAAAGTCAAACAAATTTCTAGCTTCGATTTTATTTCAAAAACATATTTTCACATTATTTTTCTACCTTTCGTTTCAGATACCCTCAAAAAAAGTGTTAACTTTTTAGTTCCAGGCTAGGGTGTTACAGCAAATGAGCCATTTGAGTTATGTGATAGTTATGAATGACGGAAAAGTACATTTTGTGTAGAAAAATGTGGAGATCAAAAATTTTATTTTCAAATTTCGAAAATTTTCGAAAAAAGCAGGCCCAAAAATCGACTCACCAAAAAAGAGATATTGCTATAGTCCTGTTTGTTAATCTTGCGATTCCAACATTGTAAGTTTATTTTTTTTGAACTTTATTTTAGAAGATACTGGCGTTCCAAATATTGAAAAATGCCATTTTTCAAGAAAATTACGTCATTGCCATAAATCACTGCTAAATCGCGTTGCGGAAATTTTGCGACTATTACATAAATATCGTAAGGCGCACATATCACGCCAAGAAACAAAAAAAATTTTGGCATCATGTGAAATAGGGTTACAAATATTGAAAAATGCCAATTTTCTAGGAACGAGCCATCTGTCACATCGTCATTTTTTGGGATGAACGATTTTGTTCGAATATATCAGAGGAACTTAATTTCAATATATAATTTTCAATAAATTAGAAAAAAGTATTTTAACTTTCAAATTTGAGTTAAAAAGTTGGTAAGTTGAGTCATCGCCACATCATTCAATTAAAAAGTCACTCTCAAAAAAATTCTGCTTCAAATATGTCTAGAATGCTAATGTTTTTGGCAAATCGTACTCAAAACACTTTTTTAATCCTGGCTATTTTAAATTTCAACTCCAGATTGGAGTAAAAAGTTATTTTTTCGGAAGTAAGACTTAAGCGAAAAATCGCCTTCCAATCAACTCGTCATAAAATTTGAACCTTTTTTTCAAAAAAATTTGGGTGATATTTTCAGATTCACATTGTATTGAGTTTTAAACTGTGTTCGAAAGAGAGCTTATTTAAATAATTTTTCCATCATTTTTGGCTGATTTAAAGTGACTTTACCTTACAAAGGTATATGCCTCGGAGGTTGAAGCTGTTCACATTTTGCTTGAGGCATTCTGCTGATTAGTTGATTTGGATTAATTTTGGAACTAAAAATACAATAATTGAGAGTTTAAAGTATTTTGATTAGTAATTTTATACTCATTTGCTTAAAAAGTGCTAACGGATCAGCATTTATCACAGATGAATTGAGAAGAATAACTTAATAAATTAATAATTTATTATCAACACTGTAATAAACACCAATTGTGCTAGGTATTACATTGAGAATATATTTAATTTTTCAATATTCTTTGAATTTTAAATAATTAATTTGAATGGATTCCTACTCGCCTGTCATGTGTTAATAACATCAGGGATAACCACGAATCACATAATGCGTAAAGTCAGTAATGCGCGAAACTTTCCAACTTTACGCATTACATTTAATGTTATAGTTAGGGTGCGCACTGGGTAGCCCAATGACCAAACTAAAAGATTTCATGAGTGTTCTTTGCTTCGTGACATGTAGATGGAATGAAATATGAGTTTTTAAAGTTATCGAGTGCCGATTGACACTTCTCTGAGTACAGGGTTGTTTTGAAATGCTGAGTACACGGGTTAAGCAAACAAAAAAATAAAATACAAACAAATCGAAATTTTGGGATTTTTTTAATTTTTTCAAGTTTTTTTTCTACGAAGTCAATTCTAGTACAGTATGTTTTTACCGTATATTTTTAAATTTTTGTAAAACTTTGCAATATAAATGGCAGTTTTCAGGCCAGTGAAAGAGGACTTTAATGGGAGCCAACTTTAGATCCCTTCCCGTCTACTGAAGTGCATAATTTTAGAGTTTCACGCAAGTTATTTACAAATTTCTTCCTTTAAATTTGTTTTTTTTCAAATATCTACCTTATTCAAAAATAAAAAAAATTCAAAATAGCCAAAAATCAGGGAGGAGATAGGCTTACAAATTCAATCATGGTTTAAATCGGCAGTTTTCAAGCATTCTAGAAAATTTGTGACGAAATTAAAAATAATTTTGTTTTACAATAATTTAAGTAGAATATACGTTAAATGTATACTACCTAAAATTAGATATGTTTTTGCTTTTACATTTTTTAAGTGTTCAAAAAAACAGAATGTTAAAAAATAATGGACTGATATGAATCCTTCATAAGCATCGCAATACAAGTGTATAACATAGCGTTCGGATAGTTCTCTCTGATAGGTTATTTAGGAAAGAGAATCATAAAAAAGGGGTGAAGGGGTTTTTGAACAAATTCAATTTTCGGGTTTTTTGGCCTTGAAAAGTTTTATATGGTACTAACATGTATATCACTTTTTGAGCCCGGATGACATCTGACGCAGCTTTAAAGACTTTGTAGTGTATTCTGACTAAAAGTGCATATTTCGATGTGATAATACAAAAGTTATATATTCACAAACGAAATAGCGGCACAGGATGGTCAGAAACATTAGTCAGTTTTGGATGAGTTAGGCCTGGGGTTGATAAACGGATGATAAGCCAAATTCTATCATACCGCGCAGAGGAGAATTTAATTAAATCACAAAACTTCCTGAAGTTGTTTCTCAGATTTCGCATGTCTGACTTATGACACATTATTGTGTCTATTACAGACTGTACTATATACATTTCCTCCTTCTTTTTGAATCCTCTGGATCATTCTGGAATATATTAAAGTTAAAATTTACTAAGTAAAATTTTACAGAGTGGGTTTTTTTATCCGCTCTCTTTGACCGCAAAATTACTATGTAAAAATAAAAAACTGCTCTGATAAAATCAGGTAGAAAATATTCTTACAGCTATATAAGAAGAAGATGGTACTGTAAAAATAAACTATGTTGTAAAAACGAAAGTAGGTCCAATAAGTGTAAAATACCACAACTATATTCTGCAGGAGTGGATAGATAAATAATAAAGCAGAAACTAACTACACGTTTTTAACTTTTAAATTCCAAAAAAAGGTTAATAGTTTTTTTAGGATAATCTCTTTCACATTATTTGAAAAAACCTACCAAGATTCACACTCTGCCGTTAATATCCAGCGAATCCGCTCAACGTCTTTTACGACAAGCGCTTTCTCCATCCTCATACTCAACTACAAGACATTTGTAGGAGCGATGTATTATCGTCGGCTCATCGACCACTTTTTACCATCGCTCATCGTGTTTTTTTTGAAAAAAGAAAAATCGAGTTACCTAAATAGGAATACACTTATTATTACTTCCTAAGCTGGTAAGAATCTCTCTAAGGTAATTGGGTCGAGATTTTTCTCTGATGGATAAAAACTAAAAATGAAATAATTTAACTTTGCACGTGTAGGTTTCTCTGAGATACAGTTAATAAGAATGGTCTCTTTAAATAAACCATGATGACGCGAAAGTATTAACTTATTTTTTACCCAATAGGAAAGCTTTTTTTCTAAATTTATTACTCATCAATAAATTCTATGACTTAATCATAGATATAATGACTAATTTGAATACGAGCAAAGACTAATAGGTTGGTACAAGATGTAAAACATATAACACAGCTGTGATATTTAGATGTTTAAATTGATAAAACTGATTGTATAATTTATATATTTAAACTGTGCCTTCCATTATATGATAATAACGACATACTGTATTAAACAAATTATTTTTGAGTTAATCTGTCGTAGCCACTCTGTACCCATTGAGTGCAAATAAACAACAATAATAATAATAATAGTTCAAAAAAGCAGGATCGATATATAAGGTAGTATCAATCGAAAAATTTGTGTGCTAATTTTAAGTTTCTGTGTTCGAAAAAATGGCGCAGAAAATTTCATGGTGCCCACTGTTTTGGTAGTCAAATTGTAAATTTGTTTTCGGCAAATAATACAAACTTTCCGATAACTTTTTTGAGCTTCATTTGATCTGGTGAAACATTCTACATCACATATCGTACTCTCAATATTTTTATTGAAAAATAACAAAACATTAATCAATCTATAATTTAATTACAGATAACATTTATTTCATATGATAATGAAATAGTCACTAGTTAAAATTCTAAATAAACAGCGATTTATTCTGCATAAGTCATCATTATGTTTTTTGAATAATTTACGAAATTTTTTCTTCCTTGTTTCTAGAAATCCTCTAAACGGGAAAAATATTTTTAAATAAAAAATTTTCTTCAACAAAATAGTTTTAATTAACATTTGTTCATATATTAACAAAAAAATTTTCCAAAAAAGTTTCACATCGTCTCGTCCTGCAATTTTACCGAACTTCAAAATCCCGAACATCAAAATTTTTTGCTATCATTTTTTAATATGTTCAAATTTTACCCTTTAAAATATAAAATTATGCTTCACTAAACATTGTTCAGCTACAATTTTTTTTAAATTTGTCAGCTTCTGCTCAAAAATAAGAAACCATTTTGAATTTTCTATGTTAATCTCGAAATTTTAAAAAACTTCAAGCTTAAAACATAGGCAATTTCAAAAAAACGGGTTTTAATTTTTGAGTATCTGACAATTTTTAAGTTTTATTTTTGATTTGAGCTTTTTATAATTTTTCAAGGTTTTTCCCTGTCCTAGTAGGAACTTCTACCTCAGTTGACAGGGTACAACTTTTAGCCCGAAAAAAAAGGTTGGAGTGAGAATTTCACCGTGAGACCAAAATAATGAATATCACGCCAATATTTTGCAGGTTTTTGTTATAAAATTTCATTGTTTAATTCAGAGATATTCTTAACAAAAAAGTTTAATGCAAACAAATCAGAATTGCTAATTAATGAATGCCTTAAAAAATGACTTGTTGTCAAATACCGCTTCGGCTTATTTATTCTGTTAACTTGAAGACACCATTTATCTCCAACTATCCGGCGCCCTCTGTCGATAACTTTCATTTAAATAGATTTTTTCGTCGCAAACTCAACCATAATAAAAACAGAGTAAAAAACTAATATTAATTTAACTCTCAGAACTAACTTTTATGCAAAATCAACTTACCGCAGCCAAACTTGTCAAAGTAGTGAAAATGGCATGGAAAAAAATCACAAAAATCACAGAATGCAAAATAAACCCCATGTCAAGAAAATGTAAACAGACTTTTCAATCGAAAGAGTGACCAGAGAGATTGTTCGAGAGTTTTTGGAAATATCGGAATGCCAGGATATGAATTCGTATGTAGAATTTATAATTAAAGTTAATGAACTCTGGAAGCAAAATTTGAAAACACGACAATAAATTTTGGCCATATATGACCACTACCTTCGTCCTTATGCTAACGAAAAAAATCCAAATAGACTGGGCGACCAGTACGAAAATCGAAACGAACATTAAACACAAGCCTTTAAGTGTGAATATTTTTAATGATGCAGCCTTATTTTGTGCAAAAAAAACTTCAAAAAACCTATGCCACTTTACGAAACTCCAATCGGAGTGATCTGCTTAGAACTATTTTATTCATTTCTTCACTGCCTTATAACCCAGACACACTTTGAAAAAATATTTCAAAAATTAATTGCAAAAATTTTCAATAATTCAATCGAAATAAAAATTCGCAAAATTATAATCATTTGAGTTATTTTATTTTCAGCATGAATCAAAGACTATTGATACAGTGATGTAGTACAAACATATATTGAGTCGAGTTGGTTTTTTAGAGTATGAAACTTATTAGAAATCCTCTTGAAAAAATTGGAAACTTTAAGCTTAAAAATTTGAACTGAACAGCCATTGAAATTATAAGCAGGTGACACTGTTTCCGAAACAGTAGTTTGGTTAAGGTCAGTTAACGGTTGGTTAAGGTAAGATGCAATGTCACGTAAACTTACCAAAATGACATTGTTGACTGAATTGTTCATGAGTAAGATTCAAAGTTATACAAGTAAGCGTTTTAAAATGCCAAATATTTGATTGGAGACCCTACAGCCATCTTAACTCGCAGCCGCCCGAATGGTATTGTCGAACCGTATCGACTTCAACATATAAAATTCGATTATAAAAGTCTAATGAAAAAATGAAAAAAAATCTAATGAACATTTTGCGTTTCATTGAATAATTTAATTATTTTCAAATAAAATCCATTTGCTCGATTGTACAATTCTCTTTCAAAATTTTATAAAATATTCATAAGTACAGAGAAATTGGCAATTAAAAAAAAGCCAAGAAATGACTGTTTTATTGATAAGATATAAGTTCTATTTAAAATATAAAATTACGTTTAATGATCAAACTCAAGTTAGTTTAAAAAAACTTAAAATGTGTAAATTACGTATTATATATCCCCTTAGGAAATAGATTGTTAAATTCTGGTTTGGTCTAGTACACTATGTAACGTGAAGTAGTACCAATGTACTAGACCAAACCATATAAATAACAATCTACTTCCTAAGGGGATATGGAAATTGTGTTCATCTTCCCTCCTCTTTTCACTAATCAGGCTAATTATAATATTATTATTTATACAAACTTTTTATTACAAAGTCCTATCATTTATTATCTACGTTTCAACTTTATTCAAGCATTCTTCAGGATTAACTTATTTTATGTTGAAGAATTAAACAATATTATAATATTATCAGTGTTCTTATCCGGAATTAATAAAGTCAAAAAATTTCTAGCTTCGATTTATTTCAAAAACATATTTTCACATTATTTTTCTACCTTTCGTTTCAGATACCCTCAAAAAAAGTGTTAACTTTTTAGTTCCAGGCTAGGGTTTACAGCAAATGAGCCATTTGAGTTATGTGATAGTTATGAATGACGGAAAAGTACATTTTGTGTAGAAAATGTGGAGATCAAAATTTTATTTTCAAATTTCGAAAATTTCGAAAAAAAGCAAGGGTTCTCATTGGCCCAAAAATCGACCTCACCAAGAAAGAGATATTGCTATGTCCTGTTTGTTTAATCTTGCGATTCCAACATTGTAAGTTTATTTTTTTGAACATTTATTTATAGAAGATACTGGCGTTCCAAATATTGAAAAATGCCATTTTCAAGAAAATTACGTTCATTTGCCATAAATCACTGCTAAATCGCGTTGCGGAAATTTTGCGACTATTACATAAATATCGTCAAAGGCGCACATATCACGCCAAGAAACAAAAAAAAATTTTGGCATCATGTGATAATAGGTTACAAATATTGAAAAATGCAAATTTTCTAGAACGAGCCATCTGTCACATCGTCATTTTTTGGGATGAACGATTTTGTTCGAATATATCAGAGGAACTTAATTTCAATATATAATTTTCAATAAATTAGAAAAAAGTATTTTAACTTTCAAATTTGAGTTAAAAGTTGGTAAGTTGAGTCATCGCCACATCATTCAATTAAAAAGTCACTCTCAAAAAAATTCTGCTTCAAATATGTCTAGAATGCTAATGTTTTTGGCAAATCGTACTCAAAACGACTTTTTTAATCCTGGCTATTTTAAATTTCAACTCCAGATTGGAGTAAAAAGTTATTTTTTCGGAAGTAAGACTTAAGCGAAAAATCGCCTTCCAATCAACTCGTCATAAAATTTGAACCTTTTTTTCAAAAAAATTTGGGTGATATTTCAGATTCACATTGTATTGAGTTTTAAACTGTGTTCGAAAGAGAGCTTATTTAAATAATTTTTCCATCATTTTTGGCTGATTTAAAGTGACTTTACCTTCAAAGGTATATGCCTCGGAGGGTTAAGCTTGTTCACATTCTGCTTGATAGTTGATTTGGATTAATTTTGGAACTAAAAATACAAATAATTGAGAGTTTAAATATGTGATTGATTGTATTTACTCATTTGCTTTAAAAGTGCTAACGGATCAGCATTTATCACAGATGAATTGAGAAGAATAAACTTAATAAATTAATAATTTATTATCAACACTGTAATAAACACCAATTGTGCTAGGTAATACATGAGAATATTTTAATTTTTCAATATCTTTGAATTTTAAATAATTAATTTGAATGGATTCCTACTCCGCCTGTCATGTGTTAATAACATCAGGTTAACCACGAATCACATAATGCGTAAAGTCAGTAATGCGCGAAACTTTCCAACTTTACGCATTACATTTAATGTTATAGTTAGGGTGCGCACTGGGTAGCCCAATGACCAAACTAAAAGATTTCATGAGTGTTCTATTGCTTCGTGACATGTAGATGGAATGAAATATGATTTAAAGTTATCGAGGCCGATTGACACTTCTCTGAGTACAGGGTTGTTTTGAAATGCTGAGTACACGGGTTAAACAAACAAAAATAAAAAATACAAACAAATCGGAATTTGGGATTTTTTTAATTTTTTCAAGTTTTTTTTCTACGAAGTCAATTCTAGTACAGTATGTTTTTACCGTATATTTTTAAATTTTTGTAAAACTTGCAATATAAATGGCAGTTTTCAGGTCAGTGAAAGAGGACTTTAAATGGGAGCCAACTTTAGATCCCTTCCCGTCTACTGAAGTGCATAATTTTAGAGTTTCACGCAAGTTATTTACAAATTTCTTCCTTTAAATTTTTTTTTTTCAAATATCTACCTTATTCAAAAATAAAAAAAATTCAAAATAGCCAAAATCAGGGAGGAGATAGGCTTACAAATTCAATGCATGGTTTAATCGGCAGTTTCAAGCATTCTAGAAAATTTGTGACGAAATTAAAAATAATTTTATTTTACAATAATTTAAGTAAATATACGTAGAATTTTTAAGTTTACCAAATTCCTATGTCGGGTGTAAATATCAAAGCATTTAGATTAAAATTAGAGACGAGTGAGGTTTAGACA
>SCLH01000891.1:248339-305380 GCA_004367855.1 Oikopleura vanhoeffeni
ATTTTTAAGTTACAAATTCCTATGTCGGGTGGTAAATATCAAAGCATTTAGAATTACAAATTAGAGACGAGTGAGGTTAGGACAATAATTAAAAGCAGGGGTCAGGTACCTGACTCTGTGTTACAGTACAAGTATTAAGTTAAAATATTTCGTCTCATTTAGGGAATCTCAATTATTCAGTAGCATTGATTGAAAATAACCTTTTCTCTTTTAAAAATTCCTTCGATAGGCACCCAGTGAATTTCGTGGTGCCGAATTTCGTCATGTCTCGTCGGTGTGAAAACTATCCGTTTTGAAACGATGGTATATCTTCGCCGTTTGACGGAATTTCGTACCATTAATGACAAGCGTTCGTGATCCTTTTTGCTCACAAGATCACATCCGGTGATATTTTGTTGAGTCAATGAGTTTAATTAACTGAAAGTTTTAGATGGCATTCTACATGTGAAGAGAATACTCTTAGAGGAGCACTTCGATTTTAAAATCAGAGAGCTTATTTAAAGCTAGTGTTTTGTATCATATTAAGTCTATTTATGTCAGAGTCTCACTATTTCCACTCAACAAATGAGAAATTTCATAAATAGATTTTTTTGCCAGCACAGAAAAATTTTTAATTACTTAAAATAATAAAGTTTAAATGACCTTCACTTTTCCACCTGATTCGGGAACATTCATAGCCTATGGACCGTAGAGCGATATCGAGAAACGGTTTTCTGCATTCAACTGTAGACTGGTAGCCATATTTTAAACGAGTCCAGTTGAAGGATATCTGGTGAGTCACCAGTGGTGACTGGCATTTTGAGTTTGAATATGAAAAAAAAACTTGAAACTTTAATATTTTAGAAGTGCCTAAAAAGTCAAAGTAGTAAAAGCGCTTTTGAAGTACTTTATGAAAAAATTACCCTTCGGCTTACCTTATTACTTGATTATACGGTCACGTGTGATTTTAGGCCTATGCTTGTAATGGAATAAAAGTTCTAGAATTGTCTAAGATTACGCTCAAAGGTTTTTTGTGTGATTACAATTTTTTTTGCAAAAAAATAAGTACTGTGATACAGTAAAAATTAACTTGTTGAGTTTTTAGAAACTTATTTAACTATTGTCAAGAACAAATTGAAAATTAGTGACAGTGTTAACTGCCTCATGACTAGCTTAATGATCAATATCCGTCACAGTGTTGATATAAGTATACAATTTACTTATTTTGACCTATTTTTCATCAGAAATCAGCTTTTGAAAAAAATGTAGTCGTATGAATGGGTTTATGTCGGCTCATCAGAGTAATTAGCGTATTTAATTATCCAAACTTTAAAATCTCTCACAGTAAAAGTGCATTAAGTTACGATCTAAAGCGCCGGCTATTCTGCCCCTACTTTGTATTAAAATCCCTTTGGGATTATTTGTTTTTTGAACAATAATTCCCATTGTTTAACTAAATAATTTTTCTCTCAATTAATTAGCTTTTTGGCGTGAAAAGGTTCCTACAAATTTTTGTCTAAATTTTTAGTGTTCATAATAAACTTTTGTAACCTCGACAATTCATCAGATTTAAAAAATAAGAGAAGCTGAAAGAGAAAAATACGATGAAATGTAAGTGATTGAAATTTTCAGTACATATTTTTGTTATTAGTTTGATTTTTCGCTAATTAATACTTGATAGCAAATTAATCATGACTCATATTTTGCTGAAATTATTCCTATCATGTATAATTCAATAATAAATACAAATATGAAACTTTTCAACGACCAAATTCCGTATCTCCTTATTTCAAAAAAACAGCGATTAACCTTTATGACCCTACCTATAGTTGCTTATAGTCAAAAAACAATATAAAATCGTATATTTTATACAGTCATTCGAAAAATTAGGTCGATTTTTGAACTTCTGAAAATTTTCGAGGCGAAATAAATAAACGATGATGAATAATTAACAAACATTGATTAATTGTTTTTTAAATCGCCGTGAAAATTCCAATAAATGGTCGAAAATGACCATTTACCCGTTTTAAATTTCAGACAAATAAAAATCTAAAATAATTTCGTTTTTGTTTTCATAATTTGGTACCAAAAATTTGAAAATTTTTAAAAGGCTCGTTCATATATAAAAAGCCTGCTGGATGAGAATGTAAAATTCAAAATTTTGTTTCAAACATCAATTTAGACAAGATTTTCGATGACTCGGACAAATATTTCAGTGTTAGTTATTCCAAATTGCCGAATTTGGAATATCGGTTTGCGAATTTTAAATAATGTTTAATATAGGGCGTCTGGAGTTCCTATTTATAGCTTCGGCATTGGCTTTTAATCAAGACCAACTTGGTCCGAAAATATCATTCCTGCAGTTTCATCCCTTGAAAAACTACCGCCATACAAGAAATTGATAAAAAAAAAATAAAAACATTTAAATTTTAAGAAGTTTTATCAAAAAATCGGATTTTTCACTTTTTTATCACATGACAGTCAAAAAGAAATTATACTCAGATATGAAAAGTTAATGGTATGAATGGTCAAAATACAAAATTGAAACCTTTCAAGGTGAATAATCCAGATGTCACTCTTGTAGAATACAAGTTTAGAAGAACCTCATTTGCCGTGCCGGGAATGTGTTTCCGCCCTGTCGACTGTGGCTTCGATTATGGTTCAGTGTGGTATGAACATAATGGTGCAGAATTACTGCAAAGGAAAAGAGTTTCTAGATATTTCAATAAATAGAACGTTTTGGCCATTTTCGATCAAATTTAAGCGTCTTTTTTTCTTTTAGTATAGATAATATCTATTAATATATATTTATTTTTGGATAGTTGATAGTTTGCTTGAGTAGAAGATAAGATTGAATGAATAATGTGTGGAAGAGACTGCGACTGATAAGGCGACTCATTGTCTAGATATCTCGCTTCTCTAACTTACCTGATAGTTTGAACCGTTATCACAAAAGCTATCTCTCCCTGACCATGTCAATTCCCATCACCAAATTAGTCTTTTATAAGGCCGAAACGTTCTATTTATAGAATATAATTTCTTTGGGCATGCTGCGGCCATTATATTGTATAAAATATTACTATATAGTAATGAGTATAATTTCATACAACAGCCTTCAAATCTGGCCTCAAATCACCTCAAGTCTCGACAAATAACATTTTGTCTCAACGTTACTTGAAACTACACGTGTATACCATGTGTAGTCATATAGGTGGTTTACTTTTTCTTCTAGGAACAAATGTGCGAGTGGATAACTTTTGCATAACGTTTTTTCAAAAGAAGAAATTAGCTTATTCGCTGATTTATTTTTTTTTTCAAAACAATTTTAATTTCCAAATTCAATTTTATAAAAGTTCAATAAAAATTAAAATATAAAAGCTTATTATGTCAAATTTATTAGTTAGTCACAATATCTTTCGAATTATTTACAAAAAAAGGGTTGTAAACAAACTTTTTTGGAAGTTAAAGCTAAATATTGGGGAAGCAGCTTTTCTTCAAATATTTTTTCGTCAGGATTCGTAATTCGTAAGTATTTTTTTCGTCAAACTTTTTCGTCAAAATTTTGGTAAACATAAAAATGTTTCATTTTTAATAAAATTTATAATAAAAAAGTTATTTTTTAATTTTGATGGAAGAACGAAAAAAAACTGAACGTAAAACGAAATTTTGACAAAAAATGAAGAAATTCTGACGGAAAACGAATTTTGTTTTTTAAAAAACGAAATTTTGACGAAAAACGAAATTCTTGACGAAAAAATTTTCCTCAAATATTTGACGGAAAACTTATTACCAATTTAATTTTGATTGGAAATTAAGATTAACGGAGCTAACATTGTTTGATATTTGGAACACTTCACAGGATACTGTGAAAATGCGAATTTCCTACTCTCAGAGACTTATACAATTGAACAAGATATTTATTTGAATATAGAAGTTGACTCGTCATCATGTACACTTATAAGAGTTGGAAATCAGTTGACGGATTTTTAATCTTGTAAGAATAGGCTTATGGAATGCACCGCTTGCATTAAAAAAAATTATGATTTCATGATCAAAGCCAGCTCCTGAGGTTATAAGGGCTGGCCATATATATATATTGATATAGAAGAGCTAGTGAACTGCATTTATCAATTTGGAAGTTCTTGTTACTTGTTCAGTTATACGATGAAATCAAACAAATTTCTGAAAAATTTTTTTGATTTATTTCAAATTTTTATCTTCGGAGTTTAAAAAATGGAAATCGAAAATTCAGAAAACAAGTTGTTTTCTAAATTGTCTCAAAAAATTATTTAAAAACAAATGCCAAATCTGGAGTTTTTGATTCGACGCTATTTATAAGTAAAAATCAACAGAATTTGTAAAAAATTCAAATTTATGATTTATTGGCTCTCAAACCTTGATTTTTTGGAAAAAAAAATGGAAAAAATTAGAATAAGGTATGCCTTTTGGTATGGAAAAAAATCATTTATTAATGTTTACTAAGTGTTATTTCAACTTATAAAAAAATAAAATTTTGACAATTTACGCAATCAAATTTATGATTTTTTAAAATGATTTATCAACTTTTTAAATTTCTATCCTTACTTTTTTATACTCAACATTGTAGCAAATACACGCTAATTATGGTTTTTTACAGTATACAATAAGTAAGATAGATTTGTAAATAACGGGTTTCTGATATCCCCTTATTCACCTTGTTAGAATGCGTAAGCCCAATTGATGAATTTGCTTTGAGCAAACTGAAGTCGGAACCGTGAATGTCGTAGAAGACTCCTTATGTCTAAAAAGATGTGAATAATTGAGACGAGAGGGATATCAAGTCAGCGCGTAGGTCTTCAGAAAGAGTCTATTACTCTTTCAAATATTTTACTCGGACTAGCCCTAGAGGGCCGCAAGCGCGCTTGAACGGGAGACTTTCACTCAATCGAACCTAGCGACTTGTACTTGAATCCACTCTCGTTCAATTTACTCACATTTTTTAGACTAAGGATTCTTCTACGACATTCACTCCGACTTCATTTGCTTCAAGCAAATTCTCAATGGCTACGCATGGCTCTAACAAAAAGGTAGATAAAGGGGATATGATAAAATAACTCGATGAGGGTTTCTGGTCATGATAAATATCGAATACAAATTACATCAGCACAAATTCATGTCTTCCTAATAATTTTATTATAAATATACTTTACGTCGTTTCGTTTTGATTGCATTATCACAGTAGTTTCAAAATACAGTGAATAAAACCTCGCAAAAGTTACTGAAACTTGATTCTAAATCTAGAGAAATCTAAAAGGGCAAATAAGTTTTCAAGTTTTAGAAACACAGTTTCTAGATTTAAATTTTGTTTGAATTATGGCTTATAAGAATCAACACAAATACATATCCCATAAAGCTTACGTTCGTCGCAAGGCGAAGTAGCCCAAATTTCGGCAACAACATTGAGTTTCTCGCGATTGGGTATTCAAAACTCACTGGATAAATGAAGAGTTGCATTGTTAGATCTTTATCACATTGTTATCCGATTGGGAGTTACTCATAGCTTTGAGTCAGAAAAATACATAGCAATGCTTCACAAAAAATCTATGTAAGTTTGGCTATTTTATCAAAACGATTTTTGTCTGTGTTAGTGCGCGATATTTATATAAAATCTTTTTTTATGCATTCAAAAATCTTTTATTTGAATTTGTTTTCATTGATAATCTGATTCTCAGGCAGTGACCTATAATTGGGCTTACGTCATTTGATGTACGCAAATTGGCTGAATAATTATTGTTTGCAGCCGAATTGGGTACAGAAGCATTGCTGTGCTTGTGTATCCTTCAAATATGGTCTTATAAATAAATATATGTTTGTGCAAAACGCATCGTCACTGATTATTGTGTCAAATTATTAGATATCTACCTTAAATCGAGTCATCGATATTATTCTTTTTAACGATCTGTGACCTATTCAATTTAATCGATCGGATCAACTGAGACCAATTAGAACCATACTCGCAGTCGAATCGGAAAAAAGCTAATCGACTAATTTCAATTCAGTCCGATCTATATTTGCCGTGACCTCATCCGCCGTGTTATTAGGGGTAGTGACATATTTAAGGCGGGTGGCATAAGTCCAGCAGATTTGGTTACATTTTTCGAGCAATATCCCTTTAACACTTTGGGTGATTTGAAAGATGTAGGTTGGAGAGCAATCCTTAACACCTCACGAACCTTCTAGCCACCTGAGGCGCTTCATTTCTTTTGTCAGCTACATCTATCAAAATCACCCAAAAGGTGCTTAAAGGGATATTTGAAAAGACAAAAAAAATGTCGAAATTTCTTTTTTCTTTTTCCTTTTTTACTCTATACAATAAAAGTCACCAGTTCATTCTTAGAAACGTGTCACTGATTTCATTTCTAAAAACAAACTAAAGTATAGGTAAAAAATATAAAAAAAACACTCCTCTCTACTGTACATATTCATTCAACTTAACCCGACATAGATTTTTTTTTAAGACATTATTAATTAAACTTACTTTATTTTCGGTGTACTCCGCCAAAAAGGATTCTCCTAGACAATTATGCATTATTCAATTCGAGTGTACAGTCAAGTGTTAAAAATCATCAACAGTTTCAAAATGATAATCGCGCGACCCTTACCGATTACAGCGGGTCCGACGTATGGGTTTGAAAGGCGGTATAGGTGAAACCACGCAAAAACCTATGTAAGCCCCGGAAATCGCCCACGCATACTGAAAAGTAAAACTTTTGTCTTCCTGACGGTACCGGTTGCCGTGTTACATACAGTATGTAAAATTTTCTCTTGGACAAAATCAGTGCTGAAACCGGATCCCCCGCCCGAGATTGAGAATATTCAGTACTGAAATTGCAGGGGGTCAGGTGTCAGCACTAATTTTGTCCAAGAGAAAATTTTACATACTGTACATGTTCTAAAAAGTCTAAGGGCCAGAAATTATTTTTGCCGTGCTTATTCTTGAGATTTAAGGTGAATTCTACAATTTTGTATGTTCAGAAGTCCTGAGATATTTGAAATTGAATTGAAAAATATTTTTGAAAATACCTTTTCTCTTTTAAAAATTCCTTCGCATAGGCACCCATGAATTTTCGTGGTGCCGAATTTCGTCATGTCTCGTCGGTGTGAAAACTATCCGTTTTGAAACGATGGTATTCTTCGCCGTTTGACGGATGTTTCGTACCACTTAATGACAAGCGTTCGTGATCCTGTTTTGCTCACAAGATCACATCCGGTGATATTTTGTTGAGTCAATGAGTTTAATTAACTGAAACGTTTTAGATGGCATTCTACATGTTGAAGAAGAATACTCTTAGAGGAGCACTTCGAATTTTAAAATCAGGAGAGCTTATTTAAAGCTAGTGTTTTGTATTCATTTAAGTCTATTTATGTCAGAGTCTCACTATTTCCACTCAACAAATGGGAAATTTCATAAATAGATTTTTTGCCAGCACAGAAAAAATTTTAATTACTTAAAATTAAAGTTTAAATGACCTTCACTTTTCCACCCTGATTACGGGAACATTCATAGCCTATGGACCGTAGGCGATATCGAGAAACGGTTTTCTGCATTCAACTGTTAGACTGGTAGCCATATTTTAAACGGAGTCCAGTTGAAGGATATCTGGTGAGTCACCAGTGGTGACTGGCATTATGAGTTTGAATATGAAAAAAAACTTGAAACTTTAATATTTTAGAAGTGCCTAAAAAGTCAAAGTAGTAAAGGCGCTTTTGAAGTACTTTATGAAAAAAGTACCCTTTCGGCTTACCTTATTACTTGATTATACGGTCACGTGATGATTTTAGGCCTATGCTGTAATGGAATAAAAGTCTTAGAATTGTCTAAGGATTACGCTCAAAGGTTTTTTGTGGTGATTACAATTTTTTTTGCAAAAAATAAGTACTGTGATACAGTAAAAATTAACTTGTTGAGTTTTTAGAAACTTATTTAACTATTGTCAAGATCAAATTGAAAATTAGTGACAGTGTTAACTGCCTCATGACTAGCTTAATGATCAATATCCGTCGAGTGTTGATATAAGATATACAATTCTATTTATTTTGACCTATTTTTCATCAGAATCAGCTTTTGAAAAAAAGGTAGTCGTATGAATGGGTTTATGTCGGCTCATCAGAGTAATTAGCGTATTTAATTATCCAAACTTTAAAATCTCTCACAGTAAAAGTGCATTAAGTAACGATCTAAAGCGCCGGCTATTCTGCCCCTACTTTGTTAAAAATCCTCTTTGGGATTATTTGTTTTTTGAACAATATATTCCCATTGTTTAACTAAATAATTTTCTCTTCAATTAATTAGCTTTTTGGCGTGAAAAGGTTCCTTACAAATTTTTGTCTTAAATTTTTTAGTGTTCATAATAAAATTTTTGTAAACCTCGACAATTCATCAGATTTAAAAAATAGAGAAGCTGAAAGAGAAAAAATACGATGAAATGTAAGTGATTGAAATTTTCAGTACATATTTTTGTTCTTAGTTTGATTTTTCGCTAATTAATACTTGATAGCAAATTAATCATGACTCATATTTTGCTGAAATTATTCCTATCATGTATAATTCAATAATAAAATACAAATATTGAAACTTTTCAACGACAAAAATTCCCGTATCTCCTCATTTCAAAAAAACAGCGATTTTTTCTCTTCATACTAAAGGCCTACCTTTATGACCCTACCTATAGTTGCTTATAGTCAAAAAACAATATAAAATCGTATATTTTATACAGTCATTCGAAAAATTAGGTCGATTTTTGAACTTCTGAAATTTTCGAGGCGAAATAAATAAACGATGATGATAATTAACAAACATTGATTAATATGTTTTTTAAATCGCCGTGAAAAATTCCAATAAATGTCGAAAATGACCATTTACCCGTTTGAAATTTCAGACAAATAAAAATCTAAAATAATATTCGTTTTTGTTTTCATAATTTTGGTACCAAAAAATTGAAAATTTTTAAAAGGCTCGTTTCATAATATAAAAAGCCTGCTGGATGAGAATGTAAAATTCAAATTTTGTTTCAAACATCAATTTAGACAAGATTTTTCGATGACATCGGACAATATTTTCAGTTTGTTAGTGTCCATTCCAAATTTGGAAATATTGGTTTGCGATTTTAAATAATGTTTAATTAGGGCGTCTGGAGTTCCTATTTATAGCTTCGGCATTGGCTTTTAATCAAGACCAACTTGGTCCGAAAATAATCATTCCTGCAGTTTCATCCCTTGAAAAACTACCGCCATACAAGAAATTTGATAAAAAAAAAANAAATAAAAACATTTAAAATTTTAAGAAAGTTTTATCAAAAAATCGGATTTTTCACTTTTTTATCACATGACAGTCAAAAGAAATTATACTCAGTATTGAAAAGTTAATGGTTATGAATGGTCAAAATACAAAATTGAAACCTTTCAAGGTGAATAATCCAGATGGTCACTCTTGTAGAATACAAGTTTTAGAAGAACCTCATTTTGCCCGTGCCGGGAATGTCTTTCCCTCCCTGTTCGACTGTGGCTTCGATTATGGTTCAGTGTGGTATGAACATAATGGTGCAGAATTACTGCAAAAGGAAAAGAGTTTCAAGATATTTCAATAAATAGAACGTTTTGGCCATTTTCGATCAAATTTAAGCGTCTTTTTTTCTTTTAGTATAGATAATATCTATTAGATATATATTTATTTTTGGATAGTTGATTAGTTTGCTTGAGTAGAAGATAAGATTGAATGAATAAATGTGTGGAAGAGACTGCGACTGATAAGGCGACTCATTGTCTAGATATCTCGCTTCTCTAACTTACCTGATATTTGAACCGTTATCACAAAAGCTATCTCTCCCTGACCATGTCAATTCCCATCACCAAATTAGTCTTTTATAAGGCCGAAACGTTCTATTTATAGAATATAATTTCTTTGGGCATGCTGCGCCATTATATTGTATAAAATAATTACTATTATAGTAATTGAGTATAACTTTCATACAACAGCCTTCAAATCTGGCCTCAAATCACCTCAAGTCTCGACAAATAACATTTTGTCTCAACGTTACTTGAAACTCACGTGGTATACCATGGTAGTCATGTATAGGTGGTTTACTTTTTCTTCTAGGAACAAATGTGCGAGTGAATAACTTTTGCATAACGTTTTTTCAAAAGGAGAATTTAGCTTATTCGCTGAATTTAATTTTTTTTCAAAAACAATTTTAATTTCCAAATTCAATTTTATAAAAGTTCAATAAAAATTAAATATTAAAAGCTTATTATGTCAAATTTATTAGTTAGTCACAATATCTTTCGAATATTTACAAAAAAGGGTTGTAAACAAACTTTTTTGGAAGTTTAAAGCTAAAATATTGGGGAAGCAGCTTTTCTTCAAAATATTTTTTCGTCAGGATTCGTAATTCGTAAGTATTTTTTTCGTCAACATTTTTTCGTCAAATTTTGGTAAACATAAAAATGTTCATTTTAATAAAATTTATAATAAGAAAGTTATTTTTTAATTTGATGGAAGAACGAAAAAAAACTGACGAAAAACGAAATTTTGACAAAAAATGAAGAATTCTGACGGAAAACGAATTTTTGTTTTTATAAAAAACGAAATTTTGACGAAAAACGAAATTCTGACGAAAAAATGTTTCCTCAAAATATTTGACGGAAACTTATACCAATTTAATTTTGATTGGAAATTAAGATTAACGGAGCTAACATTTGTTTGGTATTTTGGAACACTTCACAGGATACTGTGAAAATGCGAATTTTCCTACTCTCAGAAGATTATACAATTGAACAAGATATTTATTTGAATATAGAAGTTGACTCGTCATCATGTACACTTATAAGAGTTGGAAATCAGTTGACGGATTTAAATCTTGTAAGAAATAGGCTTATGGAAATTGCACCGCTTGCATTAAAAAAAATTGATTTTCATGATCAAAGCCAGCTCCTAGGAGGTTCTATAGGCTGGCCATATAAATATTGATATAGAAGAGCTAGTGGACTGCATTTATCAATTTGGAAGTTCTTGTTACTTGTTCAGTTATACGATGAAAAAATTTCTGGAAAATTTTTTTTGATTTAATTTTCAAATTTTTATCTTCGGAGTTTAAATAATGAAATCGAAAATTCAGAAAACAAGTTGTTTTCTAAATTGTCTCAAAAAAATTAATTTAAAAACAAATGCCAAATCTGGAGTTTTTGATTCGACGCTATTTATAAGTAAAATTAACAGAATTTTTGTAAAAAAATTCAAATTTATGATTTTTGGCTCTCAAACCTCGATTTTTTGAGAAAAAAAATGGAAAAAATTAGAATAAAGGTATGCCCTTTTGGTATGGAAAAAATCATTTTATTTAATGTTTCCTTAAGGTGTTCCTAAAGTGTTTATTTCAACTTATAAAAAAATAAAATTTTGACAATTTACGCAATCAAATTTATGATTTTTTTAAAATGATTTATCAACTTTTTAAATTTCTATCCTTACTTTTTTTATACTTCAACATTGTAGCAAAACACGTATATTTTTTTCATACAAAATAAGTAGATTATTTGTAAAATAACGGGTTTCTATATGTAAAATATCGAATATGGGTTTCTGTATGAAAATATCGAATACAAAAGTTACATCAGCACAATTTTATGTTTCTAATTAAATTTTATTTAAATATCTTTACGTCGTTTCGCTTTATTGCATTATCAAGTAGTTAAAAATACAGTGAATAAAACCTCGCAAAGTTCTGAACTTGATCTAAATCTAGGAAGGCACAAATAAGTTTCAAGTTTTAGAAAACAGTTTCTAATTAAATTTTGTTTTGAATTATGGTATAAGATCACACAAATAATAATCCCATACAAAGCTTAGCGTTCGTCAGCAAGGCGAAAGTGCCCAAATTTCGGCCAACAACATTGATTTCGCGGTTGGTTTCAACTCACTGATAAATGAAGAGTGCATGGTTAGATATTATCACATTGGTTATCCGCATTGGGGAGTTCTCATAGGCTTTGGTCACAAAAATACATAGCAATCTTACAAAAAAATCTTCATGTAACGTTTGGGCTTATTTTATACAAAACAATTTTTGTCTGTGTTAGTGGCGAATTTTTAATATAAATTTTTTTTTTATGCTTCAAAAATGCTTTATTTGAATTTGTTTCGATTGATAATCTGATCTCAGGCAGTACCTTAATTGGGCTCGTGATTTATGTACGCAAATTGGTCTGAATTAATTATTTTTTATTCAGCCGAATTTGGGTACAGAAAGCATGCTGCTGCTTAGTGTACTTAAATTCGTCTTAAAATAAATATTTTGTGCAAAACGCATCGTCATGATTATGTGTCAATACTTATTAGATATAACTCTTAAATCAGTCAATCCGATATTATTTTTATTAAGATCTGTGACCTATCAATTTAAATCGGATCGGATCAACTGATACCAAAATTAGAACCATATCGCATCGAATCGGAAAAAAGGATCTAATCGACTAATTTCAATTCAGTCCGATCTAATTTTGCCGATCCTCATCCGCCGTATTATTGTTAGTGACATATTTAAGGGGGTGGCATAAGTCCAGCAGATTGGTACATTTTTTCAGAGCAATATTTGAAAGAAAAAAAATGTCGAAATTTCTTTTTTCCTTTTTTATCTTCAATAAAAGNGTTCATTCTTAGAAACGTTCACATTTTTATTTTCTAAACATAACTAAGTATAGGTAAAAATATAAAAAAACACTTTTCACTGTACATTCATTTCCAACTTAACCCGACTATAGAATTTTTTTAAGACGATATTAATAAACTTTATTTATTTTCGGGTGTACTCCGCCAAAAAGTCTCCTAGAAATTATGCATATTCATCGAGTGTACAGTCAAGTGTTAAAAATTTCATTCCAACAGTTTCCAAAATGGATAATTCGCGCAGACCTACCATTCAGCAGGAGTCCGGACGTATAGGTGAAAACCCACGCAAAACCTTGTAGCCTCCGCAATCGCCCACGCATTTGAAAATCAAAACTGTTTCTTCCGTGACGGGTCTGCGGCCGTATAGGTGAAAGGTGCAAAGAAGGGTTTTTTTCAACAACTTCTTGGAGTGCAAATAAGATAGGTGCGTTTTCCCGAAAGGCCCCAATTATTTATAGTGTCAGATTCGAAAGTATTTTTATAAATAAAAAACCATTAATCAAGTAATTATGTTTTTTAACTTTTATAGTTTTAAGGCTTTCTATCTGATACAGTTACGATAGAAGTTTGATTTGTCTTAAAAATCTGCACAAATTTTGTTCAATAAATCCTATCAATTATTTCAAGGCATTTTTCATGTTATAAACTATTTATAATTTTTTGTTGGAAATCAAGTTGAGGAAATCTCTGGAAATATTTTGTCGCTATAAATTATGGCCTATAATAAGTGCAAGACACTACAGTCTACAAACCATTTTTTGTAGATTTGGTGTATTAATGACACATTTAATTCGATTCCTATAAATATTTTTCCAGAATATTAAAATTCTCCGCAAGATACGAATTATATAGGCGGGGGGGGCCCAAAAAAAAAAAAATAACGGCCCTAGGTAGCTTTAAGGGGTTGGTCAGGGCAGGAAGTCTTTTATGAGAACTGTGGAAGACAAATGATAAGGATTTAATAATATGTTAATTAGTAAGTTCATAATTTTAAACCAAACATTGGTCAAAACTTAAAATCGCCTAAATCTACACTAGTTTGTCCGTTATCGTAGCGTCATTTACACTTTATTTGTGCTGATATGCATTCCATGGGTGGTTATTAGCAGGTTTAAGAATATTTTTTATAGTAAATTTATGCGGGTCTCTGAAACTGTTCTTCTCATTTTGAAAACTATTAAAAACTTTTGCTTTCTGAGAAATTGTTTATTTTGATTTCGAACCAAATTTATTTGTCAACTGTCAAACCTTTGTCCAAATATGTAAAGTAAGGCTTTCCAACCATGCGCAAACATCGCTTACTTTATTTGTAGACAATCAAAAGTTTTTAATTCACACATGTTAATCAAACAAAATTATTCTCAAGGAAAATTATGAAAATAAACTTTTCTTATCAAAATTTGTGAAGTTCATTAAAATTGAAATGAATCGTAATTTCACCTCACTCAGGAATACTAAAGTAGATAGAGGTTCAAACCTTTCAAAAAATGGAATTCACAAGAGGTCGATTTTACTTTTAGATTTGGTTTTTTAGATTAATTTGGAGCAAAAAAATATTTTAACTATGACTCTAAAAGTGCAACCTGTTACGTACACAAGGTGGACTATAAAAGTTTTTTTTCGAACAAGTTGTTTTAAAGTGTTTTAACGGAAGTATTTACATCGTTCACTTGGAAAATCCTGACATATAATTGACGGAGCAGACTCGATTTTAAAAAATTGACTGAAAATAGCATTATTTTTTGGCGCTCAAGAGCATTTTAAGGGCAAAATTCTAAATTATCGCCAAACATATTATTGACATTATTGGTTTTACCACAAAGTGTAGAAGTTAATAAATTACACTTAAATATTGAAGGAAAGATCGATTTTGGAAAATCGTCATTTATCCACCTTTCATAACTCATATAGCGCCACTCCAACATTATTTAAGAAATTGCTTTTACAATTGTCAATTATAACGAGGAAGTTGGTCTGAGCTTTCCAAAACCGTTGAATAATGTACTCTTATCATCTTCCTAGTTTTCAACCAATTAAGTTCCCAAAGTCAAAAATGACCAAAAATTCCCTTATCCTGCCCACCCCTTAAGGGGGTCGGTTGCATTTTGACAGATTTGCACTGCTTTTTCAATTATTTTTATCTTGATGGGAACTTTTTGCACTTCAAAATTTTCGAATAAAAACTTTTTTGAACCACAATTTGTTCACTTTTCCACTTACTTTGTAATAATTATGAATTTCTTCAGATTGATTTTACTTCTAAGCTTTGATTAACTCAAAAAACGCGGTGCCCGTTTAATAAGTAAAATTTATTATTTATTTGTACTAGACTAATAATACGTTTGAGACGTCGAATTTTAATTTTATGTTTTACGATTTCCCACGTCAAAAATCGAAATTTAAATTTTTGTGAAACAAAAGACGGAACAAAACCGAAATTTTACCCAATCGAAGACAATATTTTCTCTTCAGGTGTCTTTAAATGTATCAAATTTGACGCGATGGATGGGTCGGGCTTATCAATTCGGCAAGTTGAGTGTGTGATAAAATGTTTTTAATTACGGATACATGAGGGCTTTGGAGTATTTTCTGCCGAATCCGTAGTTTCGTTTAAAAAAGTATGCTTCAGATTATTACAAGAGCGAAGAAACAAGAAACGAAGATATATTTCAATTATAGTGAAAGAGTGCCATTCAGAATATTTCACAGCTAAGGATTCAGATAAATTTAGTTTGATAAGTTTTTGAACAGAAATGATGGAAAATTTTCAAGATAGTTTACCAAATAGTTTCGGACCGAAAAAAATGTCACGATGATTTTTTTTTTTTCAAATTAGCGCGTATAAAAGAATATGTGGTCAACTAAGCAAAAAGTTAAAGTGGCCATTTTTGAAAGATTTTTTTTTCGTTAATTGAAAAACAAATAATGAAAATACAAAAATGACAAAAATAGGATTTTTTATAATGTTCGGAAATTTTTTTTTCAAAAATCCACCCCTCCACTCAAAATTTTCTAAAAAAAACCAATAATTGTTAAAATCCTTAAGTTACAAGAAAGTTACCTGGATTATCAAACATGACTTCGACTGGTATATTGAGATAAATTTCGAAGATCTGCCTAGTCGTACGATTTATGTGAAAATCCACCTATCTAGTTATCTTTCACATAAATCGGACGGACTAGGCCAAGGATCTTCGATATATAACCCAGTTGAAAAGTTATTTTCATCAAGAGCCCATAACGTATCTGTCAAAATGAACCGCCCCATTAAGATTTTTGTGGGTTTGTTTGCACACTTTTTAATTTCTATGAAACGATAAGTGATAGTTTTTTTGAATTGGTACCCGTTTTTTGTTAGACAATTCAGTTTGGAAATTTTCAACATTTTTAATAAGAATTTTTATTAATATATTTGTTGAAAAATTAAGAATAAATTATTCTAGAACCTAAATTCGAAATACTTGCGTGAAAAAATCAATTATCAAAAAAGTATTTCTGAGGTGTTTCCCAATAACCGACATGTGAGCGTACTTTTGCCATTTGTGGATGGAAAACTTGAGACCAAAAAAATCACCCCTTAATTTCTTACACTTCGACTAACCAACTAATTAATAAATTTTTAAGAAAGATCTTGGGTTTTTTTAATTGACCACTCACAGCGTATCTTCCGACCGACGTTCCGCCGCGTATAGGTGCAAATCCGGCGTATAAGGTGAAGCGTTTTCAGCGAAAAAAAGTTCTTCACGTATACGCCGGACCACTGCTGTAGTTGGGACATACGGGCAATTTAATAGGGATACCAGAACATTTAATATGTGATTCTGCCTGAATTTTTGCATGGAGAGTTCAAAAAACCACCAATAAAAAAATTGTTGGACTTGATATTTGGAGTGAATTGTTTATTAATGTTTTTCTCAAAAGTCAATAAAAATGAAAAAATAAAATTTTCATTGATTTTTCAACAGCGGGCTCAGAAAATATGTAGGAATCCATGAAAAAAGTTAAAGTGGCTATTTTTTCGGTTTTAACCCACAGATTTCAGTTATTAAAACAGAAAAAATTTTGGACAAAAATGCAGAAAATTTTCTCAATGCTTTGAATTTTTTTCAAATTTTTCCGATTTCAAAGATGAAAACTTGAGCTCAAATCGTCCCTGAATTAGATAAAAAAAAATATTTTAATGAGCTAGATCATATATTCTGGTTGACCTAACAATAATAAGCACAAAAAAATAAACTAACTAATTACTTTCGTGAGTTATATTGACTTCAATCTTCCGGGTTTATGCCAGCCCCTTAAAATAAATAAAAATCGACGTAATGTCGAATGGACCATTAATGGACACCACAGAGTTAAAAGTAGGCATTTATATCTATCAAAAAACTTTCAAGACCTTTTGTTTCAATCTCCCGGCAATCCTACTGATGACGTTTAAAATTATTTCAATCTTGTTCAAATATCCTGTATGGAATTAATATGTTAAATTTCGCGACAGGTTAAATCTTTCTTGGGTGTGTATAGTTTATTGTGCTATTCAGTGTAGAGTGGCGAGTGAGATGGCGCGGGGAAGATGGCAAGAGAGAGGGGAGGTCGTCCACGTTGGGGAGCCCTGAATAGCACAATAAACTATACACACGCAAGAAAGATTTTACCTGTTCCGAAATTTAACATATTACTTCCGTACAGGATATAATTGGTCAATTTGCACTTTTCGCAAAATAATTTTCATTTTTACCAATTTGGGTATACTTAGCACGAGCGTGCTTTCTGTTGGTGTCAATAATTTTTTTGAGTTAGAACGGTTTGAGAACAGAAAGCACGAGCGTAAAAGCATCATCATAATTTAGTGAGTAGGTGTCTAGTGTAGTACATATCATGCTATTAGAAAATTTTGAATTTGTTGGAAACTTCCATTCAATTATCGATATTATTTTTGATATAAATTGTACAGTATGTTCTTTTTGGCGTGTGAAAATTTGAGGCTGGTTGGGGAGAATTATCTATGAATTGGGAAGAATTCTCCCCGCCCTTTTCTAAGTTTACCCGCGAAATAAAAAGACACACAGTATGTCACATACTGTGATAATGTTTGCTACCGAAGAAACGTTTCCATCGATTGAAAATTAAGCCATCAGAAATTCTGATTCTGAAAAATGCCTATTTTTCTGATCCACTTCGAAGATGAACATGGTGCTGTTATTAAAGAACTAAATATCAAATGCGGCGATTTTAAACTTCGCGGTCTGCGATACAAGATTTAGGGGTAGCTAAGAAGAAAAGTAATCTCAAAATTAGTCTAAGAAGCATTACACGTGCCATCAAATCTTTCCTCCAGGTGCTTTTTTTTTGTATTTTCTTCGGAACTGTGACTCTAGGATTAAATTAATCCGATTAATCTCTTTACTGCCTATCGCGTTCTAGGCTAGAGAACCTACGCAACATTATATCCCCTATTCACACTTTTGTTAATATCCCGTCCCTGATTAGGAAACGTAGTGTGTTTTTAATTAGTAGGGCCGGGATATTAACAAAAGTGTGCATAAGGGATATACAGCTGAGTAAGAGCTTCATGCATTTTGAAGAGTAGCTTATAAAATGGATCATTAGAATTTGGTTCTTGCTTATTGGGAAAACTATAAGTTCAACTTCGTTCAACTCAAATTTATTATAGGCAACTATAAATTAAGAAACTTTTGATTTAAAAAAGTGATAATTATTAATTTGATAATCTTGCTATATGGATCAACGGCCCTCAGAGTACAAATCCTAACTATTTGAATGATACAAACAACGCAAGATATTAGCACCCAATCAAAACCGTTGAATAAGGAATAATCCGATTTCATTGGTCAGATTAGGAAATGATCAACCAATCAAATGCTCAGATTTCGCATTTTTCAAATAGTTAGGATTTGTACTCTGAGGGCGGTTGATCCATATCTCTTGTTCACACTGATGTTAATCTAGGCAGCTTAATAGACAATTATACAGTTAAATTGCTTATTCAGCTGCCTAGATTTACATCATTAAAATCTTTCACTATCCCAGTTTCCAGCATCGAACATGGCCGTCTCCAAATCGTGATTTTATACCAATTTCCGTAGAGTTAATTGATAATGCTTCTCAATGGGTTGTTAAAAGTGAACGACATTTTTTACAGGTAGATATTTTTGGTGGCAGACAAAGGTGGGCTACCAATTTACGAATTAATTATCAACTCTTGACAAATCGCGTTTGACCAATAAAGGCGTTTGAAAGAGGGGTAAAACGCAAACGCGAAACGGAAGGCCTTGAGATCCCCTTCTCAGATATATAATTTTTGGTGCGTAGGTTGCCAAATACTATTCCAGCCAATAAAATCAAAGAATGTAATTTTTCAATGAGAAATTTTCTCGATACTAATGGCTTATCGAAATAAATATTTCACCGTAAATCGAAGGATACAAAAAAATGTAAAAGACTTTTTTATTATATTTGAACAAAATTAATTTTTCATCAAATTTGAATTGTTTGACCTTACTGACACCAAAAATGTGGACAATGTGCTGTTATTAAATGTTACAATCTACTAGTAAGTAGATAAAACATTTTTAGTAATTTATTCTGTGCAACGTTTCGCATTATCAAGCTGTTTTAAAGAAAGTGATTTTTAAGTTTCAGAGTACAAAAAATATCAAACAGGTAAAATTATAATTCATTGAAATAATGAAAAAAATGGGTAACCCTGAAAACCAGCACACCCCCAGATGCTGATCCAAAAGTTAATTATTTGGTCAATGTTGATCAATTTATTCTTACAAACATCTTTCCAAATAATTTGGGCGCAGTCGATGAGGAAACGGACCAAGAAAGACTATACTTTCGAATTCTTGAAAAACCAGAAGTTGGATTTATAACGCATTTACGGTACGTCATAGTTTTGTTTAAATCTTAAGAACGTGAAATTTCAAAAAAAAAATTTTGACATTTTTGAATTCATAATAATTAACCTCAGCTTACAGTATAGACATTAAATATAATCTTAATATCCCTTTATTGCCCTATCGTGAAGATTTGATCCTCCAAAAACACGGGGGGCGGGGCTAAGAAACACGCGGTTTTCAAAAACGACTCAGCCGATTAGATCCTTAGATAGCTCAAACTGTGCACAAATATCTAGAGAAAAATAAAAAATTGGTCTTAATTAGACCATTGTTTCTATTTTTTCTCAGACTTTTGTTTCTATTTTTTAACAAAAACTAATAATTATACAATTTCAGCAATCTTAGAAAATAAAAATAAAAAAACATTGGTCCGATTGAAACCAATTTTTAATTTTTATATTGATTAGATAACTGTGCTCAGCTTAAGCCATCTATGAACTAAATCGAATGACTCGTTTTCAAATGACGCGTCGTTTTCTCATACCCGAATTTTTGAGGGATCAAATCTTCACGACAGGGCAATAAGTGGATATAAAATCGACATCTCACATTTTAGAAATTTGAAATTTAAAAAATTTGGAAATTGATATTTCAGATCAAATAAATTCGACATTTTAAAATAATAGAAAATAAAAATTAATATTTTTGATATTTTTATAAAATCTATTGGAAATTGTCATTTCAAATATCCAGTTAGTGCCAATGAACTGTATGCTAAATTTTGAAATCATAGAAAACCAAAATAAACATTTTGAACATTTGTTATTTCATATCCTGTATCCAACCGAAGTCCATGGTGAAAACTTTTCTGACCTCAGGGCTGGAGTTCGAATCACAGTGAACCCGTCCCACGGACGACTCGTCTCGATATATGGATCGAGACAAGAGACAACACAGGCCAAGAGACAACACAGGTCAAGAGACAACACGCCTATTAGTATTCCTTACACAATCACTCAAACAGAAAAGGACTTTGCCCAAAAATTTAAATCATTAGCAATCGACATTTCATTTTTAAAAATTCGATACAGTGTAGTTGAAATATCATTTATTTGAAACTTATTTGAACTTTTTGGCGGTTTATTATTCATTTCAAATCACGATTTGAAAAAATATACATGTATTCAATCTTTTGACATTGTACCCCAAAAAGTGAAAAAAAACATTTTTATAAACGGACCGTCGATTTTTGCAAATTTTCTACATTCTTGTGCAGGAGGTTTTCGAAATTTAGTTTGCGAAATCTTTTAATTTTTAATGGTTGGTATTTATTGGTTCTCACAAAATTGCATCAATTCAAACAAACGCTATCGTCAGAAAGCTACGTAGCCACTGGTTAAAAAGTTTTGTCTAGTCAATTCCATCGAAATCTTTTATAAAATGACCCTATTTATTGGTTATTATTGTCTTTAAAATTTCAAGTTTTATTACAAATATTGCGCAAAATTTGATTGAACCCATTTTGAAGTGAATTCATGTCAAATCGGTACAAAGTATTAAAATTACACTTCGAAGTACTTATTCAACAAGGGTGATTATGCTGACAAAAGCTAAAATTCTAGTAATCTAGTCTGTGGTCAAAAAGTGGTACTGAAAATGAAATTAAAAGAGTATTAGGTTAACATTTTTGTCCTATTTGCCCTTAGTTTTTTGAGAGCATAATTTTCTTAATTTAGCGTTTTGAGGAAGAATGGGCTGTCAGCAATTGTCCATGAAATTTGTAGGTGATCGATTTTACTTTAAAAATAATTAATTTTGATGGTTCTTGAAAAATTTCCCATAAAAAGTCTCGTTTGTCAAAAAACTGTGGTCGGAAAAATTATTTTTGAAGTTATCTTTGAATGAAAAAATGAAATGCCTGGATTGTCATGATTGGACATCCTCAATTTTGCATATTAACTTGGTTAAATTAATCATTCGAAACTTTTTAATTCAAATTTTAAAATCAAAGCTATACCACGTAAGTTTCAAGTAGCGTGACGCTACTAGCGTCGAGTTAGTCATGTTCGGGTATAATTAAAATCATTCAAAATTAGACTTGTGGCCTGAAGCCTGAGACCTCAAATTTCTGGTTTTTTCGGGAGGTTCTAGGTGTAAAATTTTGGAGATTTATGGCACAATTCAAATTTTCTTTCAAAATAAACCCCCTTCAACAATTTAATTATAATTAATCGTGTCAGACAAATGCATTTTTCAAAGGGCTGATTGCTAATAAAAAGGTCAAAATATATAAACGGGTTAATAGTAATTCGTCGAAAATGTAATTCGTCGAAAAATCGAAAATTTCAACTTTTCAAACTCTGTAGATAATGGAACGGACCACTTTTTCCTGTGACACTTGATTTGACTCATATATATATCATATATAGTATAAAGACAACTTTGACTCATATTCTTTTCTCAGATTCTTTCCGCTTATCATTTTCAATGCCAAATTTCAACATGAAATAATAATAAACATAGGTTTTCAATAGTTCAGTCTAGAAATTTTTGCCTGAATGGCACTTTTTCTGAATTGCACTTTTGGTAGTGAAGTGAGTTTTTTAGCCTTAAGGGAGTACCTGACGCCATTAAGTGATTTTTAAACGTCTATGCTGAGCTGAATAGTCCTTTGAGTTTCATATTTTGAGACCCAGGAGACATTTGTCAAAATTTTTTCAAAAAAAATAACCAAAAGTTTTTTGTATGAATTTTCTGATTTTTTGTAAGGATACCTAAATTTGTTAGTTTAAAAAAGTTATGCGCTAAGATTTTTATTTATTTAATTAGCCTACAATCACTGATATAGTCCTCAAAATGGCTGTTTTTGGCACCCTAGTCGCTAGTTCAATGTCATTTGGAGCACAGTTAAGTTAAAATTGCAAGCTTATGATTTTTATGCGCTCCTTATTTCGCTATCTTTCATGGTTATGTTTTTATGCGCAGTCAAAGTTTGGGTTACTTCAAAATTTGACAAAAATATGTTTTTTTCTTAGGTTTGCAAAATTATTTTTGAAAAATATACATATATTCTTTCAAGTCGCTCATATTGATTTTTTTTATCTTCGTAAAAATGCTCTTTATTTTTAAGTCAAATAATAAATTTAAAAATTTAAATTAAAAATTTAATATAAAAACGTTTTAAGGGGGTACCCGTCATGAGAAATGGCGTTTTCATGGTTTCTAAGGGCAAATATCTGGAAAACTATACATTGTGAAACCAAATTGTTGAACCTAGTGAATAACTTGAACAAAAATCTCATATCCTAAATCATAATTGAGGATCACTGATTGATCGACCAATCAGGAACGAGCTTCAAACTAGAGTCATATTTTGTAGCAAAAAGCCTATTCCTCCGTGAGTTTTGGGGATAGAAAAATTATTTTTAGATTTTATAAACCACAAGAAACGCACGCAGGTCTGTAACTATCGTTTTACTATCGCTCTAGAAAGGAAAAAACGATTGTTTGAGCTGATTTTTAAAGGCTCGCGCAAAAGCCTATACATATATATGAATGAACAACTCTGAACCTCGTGGAGAGCTGTTACTATCGAAAACCTAAATTTTTATGTTTTTTTGTTTTTCGAAAACTTTACAGTTTTTCAACAATCAAGAAATTTTGGTAATGGTTTTTTTTCCAACAAAATATTTCAAATTCAGACAAGGAAATACTTTCTTGGCAAAAGTATGGGGATGAAAAATACCATGCAATTGACTTGAAATCTTTTCCATATTTTCAGAATCAAAATCATTGAAATGAAATAGATTGTTTTTTGTTGAGTCTCAGTTCATGACGGGTACCCCTAGGCTGGCCGCGACACTATCTAGAAAATGACGCGTTAAGAAAAACACCCAAAATCAGAAAACCCGCGGGTCTTTCGAAGTAAGTCTTTATATTTTTCTCTTGTTGTATTTTCTCTATCTGCGTGAAATGTTCAACGCCGGTTTTTTTCTCTTCAGGAAGTAATGGGCGTGAGATAGTTCTAGAAAAAATTTGCGCTGGGTTTTATCCATTTTTGTCATTTTCGATCATCCAAGTATAACGCCGATAAAAATAAAATAAGACCCATGTCCGGCACCAATTTTTTTTCATTAAATGGTATGATTTTTTTTTGTTTGAGCCTCAGTTCATGACGGGTACCCCCTTAATCTACGACAAAAGAATTTAGAAATTTTAAGAAACTAAGCAATTTATTAAGAGATCACACTCGACCAGTTGAGTCATTTACCATGAAGGATGTCCTAGATTTGAAAATTGCTTATCAACCTCCAACTGACACTTATGATGCGGTCAAAGAAGTCACTGTAAAACTGGTTGCTGTTGATGATTATTTTGCAGAGTCGAGAACTCTCACTGTTTGGATTCAAATTGAGAGGGCTTTCACTCCAGGGCCCAGAGTGACATGGAAATGGTGAATTAAATTATACGTTTTTTTAATAATAGAGATGTAATCAGAATGATATCGTAAATGTAGTGAATATTTTAATCTGATAACATTCGTTGATATTTTTCAAAAATTTAAATTTATTTATGGAGAGGTAAATTGTTATAAAAAAATTTAACATGACAAATTGGTCCACATTGGGTCTTTTCCGAAAGTCAAAATGTGAACGGTGTCATGACAATTGACATGTCAACACCCGATTAACTACTGAGTGGCAATTTTGATGGGAAAATAATATACAACTAATATAGGGCTTTACGATTTTTGAAGCGTAATTCTGAAATGGATCCTCAGAATTTTTTTCTCGTTTATTGGGGAAACTAAAAGTGAACAACTTTCAACTGAAATTTATTAAACGCAGCTATACATTTTGAAACTATTGATATGAAAAAAAATATTTTCTGATAATTATTTTTCATACGTTATGTACAGCGGCTGTAATACAGCCAAGCTAAATACAGTCGCTCTCATTCGCCTACGCATATCCCATAGTGGATATGAATCTACGTGGCAAGGGTACAAAACGCAGGCCAAAAAAATATGGCCCGCCATGGGGCCCATGGTGGGTAAATCGACCTAAGGAATTCTAATTCGAAATAGGTTAAGGGGGTTGTGGGTGTAGAATGTTGGAATTGCTGGGGAAAATAGCCCTCTCCTCCAGCTGGACTGGAAGGGTCGATAACGGGCAGATAAGAATAAATGAGAAAAAAAAATACGGGAGACTAAAACCTTCTCTGTCAACTGCAAGTAAAATTTTTGGATTATGGTGAAGGATGGCTCACCGGTGCGGCATCGAAAAACTGGTAAAAATATGTTCTCAATTCACACAAAATTTGTTAATTTTAGGTCAACGTCCGGTTTAAAAAAAACTCTTTCGGTTTTTAGGCGGTAAAAATGAAATTCAGAAATTTTCTTTTTAATCTGATTATGCTCGGTCTATTTTGTTTCAAATTGAATAAAACAGAACATTTATGAAACGTAGGAAATGTGACTTTATTTTACCAGAAACTCGTTGAAAAAATAATTCTCTGTTGGTTTTTATAAGTAAAATAGGTTCATTTGATATAATTTCCCAGCAGTAGGTAAAATTTTTGGTGTGTTGTTTTGTCATCTAACGTCCACGCCTACGCGGGGCCAAATCAAAATAAATCAATCTCATTGGTTCAAAATATTGTATTTTCTGAATTGTTTTATTTCAGCTGAATTCAAGAATAAAACAACAATTTTGTTCAACGCTTGTTTCATTTACACTCACAACGCGGGCAATATGCAGGCCAAACAAAAAATACGCTTATGTGGATGAATTGACTCCAGGAATCCGAATTCAAAATACGTTGAGCTCTAAATTGACCACGAAAGCCGCTAGAGAGCAAAAACGCGGGCCATGTGCAGGCTCAAAAAAAATGAGGCTACGGCGTAAATCGGTATCGGAACAGCCGAAAATGACCGTAAAAATTTTAAAAATGCCCACAAGAGCCGCTAAAGAGCAAAACGCTGGCTATATTCGGGCCCTAAAAAATAAAGGGCAGGGTGTGAAATGATTCCAGAGAAACCGAAAATGACCATTAAAATTTAAAAAATGCCCACTCAAGCCGCTAGAGAGCATTAAGTTAAAATTAAAAAGATTTATTTCTGAAATAATGTACAGGGTGTAAGATTTTTCTCTTCTTTTTTCCAAATTGGATAGCGATGAGAACGCTAATNGATTCAACCAATCAAAACGTCGGGAATCAAGTGTATCCAATTTGGAAAAAAGAAGGGAAAAACCTTACACCTTGTAGATGTTCTTGTTAACAATTAAATTTTGCATTTATTACAATATTTCTTCGAATGAATACACAAAGTTCGAAATAACTTATTTTGAAATTGGCCTTTTTCGAGAAAAGTTTTTGTTTTGTCGATTTTCTATCATCAAAAAAACTATCGAATTTACTTTTTTGTTTTAAATTTTGCTCGAATTTATATCGATATCATATTTTTCTAAAAAAAAATTATCTTGAGAGATATAAAATATTGATTTTTTCCGTGATACCAAATTTAATCTGTATATATATCAAAAGTTGCGTAGGTTTTCACGCCGATTTTCGTCTATGATATAAACGTGTATGAAACGGCCGCCTTATCAGATGAAGATAAGTCGCCACCAAGAGGTGACCAAAAATCTTTCGACTGGCCCTTCTTTGGGTCGTAAAGCTAGAATCTGCCTCATAGCTATTTTACTTTGCGTTTATCGCGCAAGAAGCAGAAACGCTTCTGTAAACAATGAAGGTTTACTAATTCTTGAACAACCTAAGAACTTTGGGGCTTGGAAAATTTGTCCCTTTAAAAAAATTACCCGACAAAATTACTCAAATTTTTGTATAAAATTTATAAAGAAAAAGTTTTCGACAGGCCTTCAATAATAAGTAATTTAAAATAATTCATAATATATTATTTATATATAATCTGAGAAATGGAATGACAAAAAAAAAACTGAACTTTTAAATCTCAAAAATAAGTTTGGTTATACATTTTCGGCCACATTTCCAAGAAATGAAATTCTCGAAAATGCCTGTGTTCAAGGTTTTTTTTTATTTGATCTAATCCTGGATCCCAAAAATAACTTGAATTGTACGTAATCATGACCCAATTTAAATTGCTTTAAATACAGCCGGTATGGTAGTGAATTTAAATTCAGAATTTTTATGAGAGAATAAAAAATCCAAGCTTACAATTCAAATAAAATTAAAAATTCAAATTTCATTTAAAAAAGTTAATTTTGAGAATGATATGTTGAGCATTGACAGATTTGTCTGTGCACCGACAATCGAATCGTATAAGATATCTCAAAGTGTTTATTGTGACCAAAAGTTCTTTCGTGGTGACATAGACAAATTTGTCGCTGCTAAGAAAAGTTAGATTTAATTCGTTAAAAAATTAATAATGCACTTAAAACTGTNTACAATTCAAATAAAATTAAAGATTCAAATTTCATCTAAAAAAGTTAACTTTGAGAATGATATTTTGAGCATTGACAGATTTGTCTGTGCACCCACAGACAAATCGTATAAGATATCTCAAAATTTTAATTGTGACTAAAAGTTCTTTCGTGGTGACATAGACAAATTTGTCGCTGATAAGAAAAGTTAGATTTAATTCATTAAAAAATTAATAATGCACTTGAAACTGTTAATTTTGGTAGACATTTTAAAGTGTCATTTTATGATTTTAAATCTCGAAAATTAAATTTTTAAAAAAATAAAAATTAAATTTAAAAATTAAAAAAAAATCTCTAACTATTAATTTTACTTAATTATTATAATTTTGTGAAAGTGTTGCCTTCGTTAACACATAATTATAAATTATGTTGCATATTTGAATGTCGTTAACCCCCACCTGTACGAGATGACCTACCCCCTACCTGCACGAGAGTGTTTCAGAACACAAACATAGTTAGACTGTCCATCATTAATATCAACTAATTGAAATAATGGGTGGGTTGTTTCGAAATTTCTTGGAGGTTAATAATATATGGGAAAATGGAAAAAAATNGCAAAATAGCTCAAATTTATATCAAGTATTCCTAAGAAAATGTTAAAGAGATAATAAAGAGCTTTTTTGCAATTTCGAGCTAGAACTTGAAATATGATTTTTTAGGTCATTTTCCGAAAAATTTCCGAAAACAAAAATGCTTCGATTTTTCGAAAGTAGGCTCAAAAGAAAGCCAGTTAAACACTGATNGCTCAAATTTCCACAGATCACGTAACGGTAGTATATGAATTTTTTATAGAGAGCTTTTTTCGATCCGGCGACTGAACAATTCTAGAACGCCAAATAACCGACGATTTTTAACAATTGCAGACTTCAAAATCTATCTCCTCCGAGGATATGTTTGCAAAATAGCTCAAATTTTTATCAAGTATTCCTCAGAAAATTTTGAAGAGATTATAGAGAGCTTTTTTGCAATTTCGAGCTAGAACTTGAAATATGATTTTTTTGGTTATTTTCCGATAAATTTCCGAAAAAAAAAGTGCTTCGATTTTTTCGAAAGTAGGCTCAAAAGAAAAAAATGCGAAAATTTCGAATTTTTTTTTTGATGATTAGGTTCTTAGTACACTTAATTATCACCCCGTATCAATTTCAAGCATGTTTAATGCCTTTAAGGCCTTTATTTAATCAAAGTCGCATACCCCCTTAAGGGCTTCTAAGTAATAAATAAAAAATAAAAAATGTTACTGTTATTTAGACACCATGGAAGCAAACGCGCGTTTTTTGAGTGTTTTTTCGAAAGAATATTTATGAAGTGAAAATAATTGATTTCAATAAAATCAGATTATACAAAGTGAGCTCAAAAGTGTCAACTTTTGTTCGAAAACGTTTTCATCCGAAAATTTTGAAGTGCCAAAAAGTTTCTTATCAAGAGAAAAAAAATCGAAAAAGTGCAAATCTGTCAAAATGCACCGAGGCCCTTAATTGAAAAACATTAAAATTTCTTAATTTAATCATAACTCTTGGAATTATTCCTATGCACAGAGTTCCGTAAATTATCATTAAAAAATATTTCATGACAGTTGGTTCCTTCAATTTCTTCTAAATAAAGTAAAAATTAAATAAATGATTTTTTAACTCGGGTAAGACCGCAGCAGGCTAGAAAAAAGGAACGATTTTGCGTGGGTTTTCTTCTCGTTTCCCCTTTTATTCCTATCCTTTGCTTAAACCTACGCATGCGAGGGGAACGAAATAAGCTAATATTTCCTAGCTCCTGTAGAGCCGGATTTTAAATGGCCAATTGCCTGTCGTTTTTTATTTAAGGACCTACCCAATCAAGGTTTCGGTGCGGAAATTCAGAAAATTATCTCGCTAATGGTGTGACAGTTATGCAACTTTCTCTGAGATTAATTAGGTTGCGCGAAAATAACTGCTCGAAAACAAGTTAATGTTTTCGTCCCTCATTCGGCTTTTAGCTCTAGAGAGAATCACACCAAATAAATAATGAAACTATTAAATAATTGTATTCTATTTGCATAGCCTAGAACCCGCATTAACATCCTTAAATAGTTGGTCCCCGGACCAACTGTAACAATGGTTCGAAAAATGGTTCAAAAACTCAAAATTAGCTATATTTTTGAACGATGAAAACATATGAGGTATTAAGCTTGGAGTGAAGCGTGATTCGTTTGGCCAATCAGCGCGAAGAGCACTCAAGAGAATTGATATGGGCCATATTCAATATTATACGTTCCGGAGCAGATAAATTCCACTTTTAAGTACATACTTTATCAAAGAAATTTTTCTCATAATTTTTTCGAGAAAATTTAACATTTTTTGCAAGAATAGGTACTGTAATTAAGTACTGTAATTCCCCAAAAAACGCACAAATAAATGTTGGCCAAAAATTTGATCGTTCACTTGATCGTACAGGCGGCTGAGAGTTAATAAGTCAAATTTTTACTAAGAATTATTCAATGATAATTTACGGAACTCCGTTAATAGAGATAATTCCAAGAGTTATGATTAAATTGACAAATTAAAATATAATCCAATGAAATCAGGTAGAACTGTAAAATACAATTATAACAAGGATTTGTTGATGATTTTCCTTTGCCAATTTTCACAGAGTGTTTCTTATCGGTGTCAACTGCATCAATCGAATTTATAAAATTTATCTAAAAATAATTTTTCACAATGCAATCTCTCACACTAGTCTTCGAATATTATTCTACGGAAAATGCGTAAATCTAACAAAAATAATAAAAATTTTGTTTCTATGCGATACAGCATTATTCATCAGTGGGTCCACGAACAATTTATAATTCCAAGCTTATTTAACATGGCCTATGTTACATAAGCAAATTCGAAAACGGGTTTAAATTTTCGAGCAGTACGCTGCCAATTTAAAACAAAAATTTTGTACTGAACATAATATTTGTATCTTATTCTAGAATCTAGATTCAAGTTCGAAATTGTTTGTGTTAAAATCTGTGCGTTGCTTTTCCTACATGAAGTGCCGAGCATGAATTGCCTAGTCTAATCTCGGGCGGGCGGGGTAATGTATAAACTAGGGCAAATCAAACGGGCCAATGAGTGGCGCCCACAAGGCAACAAACCCATGATTTGTATTGTATAACCTTGGTATTAAATAATGGCTGAAAATGAATAAATCGAAATCGTCACCATAAGTAAAATAATTATTATATAATTGAATTTCACCAAATTATCTACAATGTAAAAAAAATTGAATGACTTTATTTACAATGTATATCAATGAGAAAAAATTTACAATTGTATATCAATGAGAAAAAATAACACAGTGTGGAACAGTTCCACTGGATCTATACAAAATTGATGTATATTTTCAGACGATTTGAAGTAAAGAATTTCAAAAGTCAAAAATGGGTATCGAGGTTTTTGACTCATCTTGTAGAGAATATTTTTAAGACCTAGAACAAAACCTGGTCAATTTTTTGAGATTTTGCTCTTTAGCGCCCTTTCAGTACATAATTGACCCATAGTTGCTAATACCTCCATTAGAAAGTCGACCCTACGGATTCTTTTGATGGTATTTTCAAGTCCTAATGATGAACTTGAGATTGACATTGAGGTGTGACCATTTTTTTGCTTTCTAGCGACCTTTCAGTATATAATTCACCCATAGTTGCTCATACGCTCATTAGAAAGTCCACCCCGACTATTTTCTGGTGATACTCTCAAGTTCATAAGATTATCTTGAACTTGAAACGGTTATTTGAAGTCGACCACATGGTCCGACTTTAAATTAAAGTGGATTATCCAAAAAACGCACTTACAAAAAACGCTTAATTTTCACTTGCCAAAAAATTAGCGCTCTAGCTCTTCATACGAAGTCGCCAGAACTGGGTCCAGCACCCCCTGTGAAATCTCGAAAAAAATATCAAAACCGAAAAAAACCTAAGTCTTAAAATGACCAGAAAAAAATTATTTACGAGATGGGTCAAAAACATCGATACGTATTTTTGATTTTTGAAATTCCTTATTTCAAATCGTCTTTGTGAGATTTTTAATCAAACATGCTACCCTTTATGTTGGATTTTTTAAATCTTTTCCTTAAAATATAATATTCCATGTGCCAATCAAATTTTTTCTAAATATGTTCATACAAATAATATTAATTCATTTGCCAATCAAAAATATGCATGTGGTGTACATTTTACTTAATTTACTGTTATTTTATTATCTGATAATATTATGGGGGAAACTAAAAAACCGATTGGCCCATTCTCGATGGAGAAATAATGAGGGAGGGTTTACTAATCGCTGCAATATTGTATCATAAAATCTAAATACATTTTTCAAGTTATTTTTTATAATCTAAATTTACTTTCTAAATTCATCTTATTTACAGCTCAATTGATATCAACGTCAAAAACAGCTTTTCACCCTCAATTAAAACTATACCATCATTTTTAGAATACAATGCTCCGCAAAAATTCGCAAAAAAGAAACAGCATCGAAATAATGCAATTTCACCCTGATATCGAAAAATGTAAACAAAAAGTAAATTGATGGAAAAATTTTTCGCTAAACATAACTTTTGAGCTTTACAAATAACTTTATAAAAATTGCTGGACCACATCTGCACTGATCGACGGTTTCATAAACTGGGAAACAAAAATACAACTTAGATTAAAAAACGCGACAAAAAGTGATATTTTGTATTTATTATTTAAAATAAAATTAACATTTAAGAATAAAAATCTTAAACTTAAATATCCTGCGGTAAAATTAAGTAAGTTTTTGCATTTATCCAAATGTGGCGGATCTCTACTAGGTCTTTAGCCATCTACAGTATACATTCTGGACGGCATAATATTTATGCAGTTGACTAACCTGGTGTTGTTTAATTACACGGAATAATTCAGATTCATCACTTTTTCCTGATTGCACTGATAAATATGTAAACGAATCATTTTTTCGATGTTTTCTACGACTTTTTGGAGTCGAAATGCCGTCAGTTTTTGAGTTCAACTCGCCTGTTGAATCAGATTTTAATGAAAGTACATATTCCAATGTTCGTTCATAAGCAGTCCTTTTTCAGAATTAAATTTTTTGATTAGAAAATATTTTTACTGCTGTGAAAAACCCAAAATAAAAACCCATTGAGTTCCAATTTTGAACTTCAAAAACCCCATAAAAGACAATTTTTTGATAGAGTGGCAAGGATTTTTATCCGTATAAAATAACAGTTAGTTTTTGGTATTATTAATCCTTGACTTTCGTCCATTTCAACCCTCAGTTATTCTCTATTGATTTCCTAACAAATTGGAAGCGTGCGTTGATTTTCGACCTGCAAGTTATGTTATCTCGTGAAAGAGTTGTTCGACATTCAAAGATACAGCAACTTTTTGTTATCGAATGAAAAAACAATAATAAGTAAAGTTTTTTCTTAATAATTTGGAGCAAAAATATACGTAATATAATCGCTCTTATTATCATCAAGACTAAAAGAAATGATGCATCATCATACTGCTGTTGAGAAGCTTGAAACAATATATACGAAGGAAAATTGAATGTGTTATAATCTATGAGTTATAGTCTATAACTTATAGAAGGTCGCTGACAAAACTTTTTTTCTCAGATTCTCTTGAAATCACCTTTAACCCTTGTGAGCATATAAAAAAATTTCCCGCCAAGGCACCAAAGCCACAATTGTGGGCTCTACTTTGAATGTTGTTCCAGAAAGCTTAAGGCAGTTTGAATTTTAATTTTGTCTGCATAAGGAGTTGAAAGGTCATATTTTTGGATTCGACATTTCATATTCTAGAATTTTATTTTTTTGTTCTAAAAAACTAGTGAGAAAAGCAAGGTGTACCATATCACGATGATACACGTCACAGTGTCTACTACAATTTTTATCTCCGTCGAAAAACAATGCACAAGATCTGCCTACGTCATAGAATTTTTCCGCTTAGATTTAACAGTATGGGCTTTTTTCTTCGAGACCCCTCAGTCGCTGAAAATTGATACCCCGCCAGTCAAAATGTTTAGATTTGAACGATGGGTTATTTCAAAATAAATTTGGCGCTAGCCAATAAGAAGTGTTCCAATTCATTCATTCATAGAATGAAAAATAATTGACTGTCTTCATTATGTTGCCCAACTCTTCGTTCATTGGTTCAAAAAATGACGCAATATGACTCATAAGTTACTAATCTCTCGCGAAATTTCGATATCAGACGTAAATTAATGAAGTCTCCAAGTGCATCAAATTTTATAAATTTAGAAAGAACCATCGAGTAGCGCTGATAACTGGTGAGATTGATTTGCTAAATTTCTCATTTATTCTTCAACAGGCTATAATGATATCACGAGTTTTTGTTTTCGTTCGTTCAAATTGAAATTTAATTAGTAAAAAATCAAATTTTCAAATGACGCCAAAATTCTTAAAAAAACAATTTCACTGTTCAAATTACAGATTTTTCTCAAAATTTTTAATAAATAAATGGAAACCTTATATTATTTATTGGATTTTATCGCGATTCATTATTATGTATTTTATTTGTGTCGGCGCGTTTAATTCAAGCGCGCTGATTGACAGCGCCAAAAAAGCGGTGGGGACCTGAGGTAAAACAAGGGGGTGGCCTAAGGCAAATCTGCGATTTAATTGGACGCTTTTGAGCATAGTAATTACATACGTACTACGTTTTCAAGACCCTGCAACCATTTCCAAATAAACATTTCATTGGCGCGCCATGGTGGGTTCAATTTACAGCGACTGAGGTTCCTCGAGAGAGAAAAAACCCATACTGTATATCTCATAAATCAAAAATAATTATTAAATAAGTCAAAATTTTGATTAAAAATCTGATTTTTGATGAAAAATGTTTATTTTTTCCTATAAAAGCAGATAATGGCATTTTCTCTATTATTTTCGAGTAAATATGGTAATGAAGTACAACTGTGACAATGTTTGATTGGTTAAATTCACTTTTTATAATTAACTAAATTTTTTCATGGGATACTAAAGTTGAAAATTTAGATATTTCACTTCCTAAGAAAAATGTTTGCCCTAATACCAATACATTTTTTCTTTCAACTGTTATGCATGCACAAAACACTTTCCTAAAAACTGGCTAATCTCACTTTGATTTGTATGTCCAGTTCCGAAATAATTTTTACGGAAGTGAACCATAGGCTAAAAATCCTGATAAATCAACTCCCGTAAGCCGGAACAAAAAATTCGAAGAAAAATTCAATTATTTCTTGAACCGAATCTAAATTTTTTATAATGTGTTTGAAAGAAAAGATTCCTCGATCCAGTTTTTTGTCTTTTTCGATGATTTTAGGTATGCTGGAGCCAGCAATTTGGCTCTGTGCTCACAAGGGTTAACGGGGCGCCCCGCGGGGTGGTCATCGCAAAAAAGCTGAATAACGGGGTTTTCAATGGCCAATTGTCGCAAAAGTACAAATCGTTGGAGCAAATATTAACTGTCTCGGATATATTCGAACAAACATCTTGCATCCTAAAAAATCGAAAGTGACAGATGGCTTGTTCAATCAGAAACTTGATTACAAACTGACGGAATTATTTTAAAGCGTTTTAGAAAAATTTTAGTATCAGTATTTTGACCGTATTTTAGGGGTCTTAATCAAAATGTATCTCCTCCCTGAATTTAAAAGTAACACATTCGGAATCTACATAAATGTGCAGCTGAAGCGTCCGTACAGATGAGTGAGGATTGTTTTGTCCAAATTTCTTTCTCATTTTTCAATAAATCGTGTTTTAAAATCGTGTAAATTTCCAAAAATGAATAAATTTCAAATGAAATATTTTTGAAGCAATCAAAAAGTCCTTGCTTGTTATTGTCCATATTTTCATAAAAAAAAGCCATTAAAATGAAATTTGGGAAAATTTTTTCATTGGCCTCATTTGGCGACGACCACCCCATGAAAAGAGGGGTCGTCAGTGACGAATCGTCACTGAAAGGTAAAATATTCGATCTGGCTCTAGCATCATCAAATAAACGTATTTTGGGGAAACTTACAAAACGTTGGGCCCTAACACTGGGGGCAGTCGGTGGATGCCGCGGCACAAGATAAATGTTCTGTTGGAGTCACAAGACGTTCGAGCGACTAATGAGCAAGCAAGTGAGAAATGAAACTAAATATTTGTTATTCAATTAGCATAAAATTTACAGAAAATAACAGAAATTTACAGTAATAAATAAGTTTTATTCCGAATCAGACAGATTTCGCTGTCTGAATCAGAGCAGCAAATCGAATTTTCTTCAAGTTAAATTCGTCGTAACATTGGTGCGAACTAAAGAATTTTCGATGAATTAGAAATTGACAAAATATTTTTTTCCACATATTTCCGCCATTTTAATAAGCGAAATCGATGACCGAATTTATCTGGACATCATAATCTAGGTTATGAAAATTTTTCAAAATTTTGTTTAGTTTTTCTTCTCTTTGAAGAACGACACTTTTTCTCTTTCTAATATTATAATTCAAAGTGTAATTTGCATGATTTTTAAGAGAATTCTCTTAAAATTTTTTAATAACTTTGCAAATTTTTGCAAACGGCAAAAAACTAGTACCAGATAAATCTTTAAGTACTCGATTCAAACTTTCTAGGCAATTTGTACTAGTTGTCATATTACCTTAAAAAATAATGGCATTATAAAAATCATAATTTCCGAGATTAAATGGTGAATTTTCAGAAAAATAAAATTTTCGTAAATATGAATAAAAATCGGAGAATTTGTTTGTTTTAATTGGATCTTTTTGACCAATAATATGAATTTGTTTTTTTAAATATGATTTTAAAATATTAAGTACTTCCGGGTTAATTAACGGTAGAAAAAGAGCACCTGTTAAAGTACGCCAAATTGAAAGCAGATCGACATCATTTAAAACAATGCCGCTTACTTTTGATTCTAAATTTTTCATAAAACTCCTGATAAGGTGCACGGAACACAAAAAATATTGGCATTTGGAAAAACTTCTGAAACGGCATTTAAAAATGAAAGCTCAGCATCAGCATGAAAAGCTTTTATTTCTAGTTCAACTTGAAATTTTGCGTAATATTTATCCTTTAAAAATTTAAGAATTTCTACATTATTATCTTTACGGCGTTTTTTCATCAAAAACATACAAATTGGTAGTGAATATGTTCGACTACCGGTTGAGTTAGTTATATTTTTGATTATTATATAAATTTGTTGAAAAATAGAGTTACGACAAACAAAAAATGTTCGCCTAAACTTTTCGCCTGATGGTACCAACTTGAATGCTTCTCATTGGCTGGCACGCACATTTTTGGCACGAAATTAACTCCAAGACGGTCGCTTACCCCCGCCCCAATTTGCTCGTTTTTCACAAACATGATAAAAAAAATTGTTTTGGTCACGTGACGGACCTAAAATTTTGGCTCGAGACATCATTTTTGATCCTCTACAAGATCAATGAAAACAATTTTCAAAATTAGAAAATTTCCTCAAAAGTGGTCTCGCTATCTTTGAAATCAACCAATGCATTAATAGAGAAGACATTCAAAATTGGGGACTAAAAAATATCAAGCTTTCAAAAAATTATCTTACGGCATGTTTTTTAATTAAAACAAATCTGCGTTTGTTGTAGGAATTAGATGATTTTGTATTTTTACATATTTTATCAAGCATTTTTATAATAAAATCATAGCTTTCTTCGCAAAAATTATTCGTTTGATATTGAATAATTCTATTTTTAATTCTAATTTGATAATGCATACAAATCTGTTTAAATCAGGTCGAATTCAAAGGTCATTTAATTGCCGACAAATTTTTTGAGCTTTATCCTTTACAACCTAAATGCGATTATTTTTATTTTTTATTTTGTCAGTTTTCGGACTCGATGACCCAGAGGATGTTCCTATCTATAATGTTATCCCAGAAATGCATACAGATGATGGCGGCTTGTGCAATCTTCGAGATGAGATAGGATTTTCGGCATGTTTACACTGGAAAAATTACGGTGGAAAGGAAGTGATAAAAAATAATTCCAGAAATTGAAGAGGTTTTTATTATTTTTGAGAAAGCCAAATTTCAAGTAATTAGCATAAAACTTGAAAGCGATATAATATTGGAAGATTTATCAGGGTCTCTAATTCAGGGTAATTGCTTGAGTTTTCATGCCACATTTCAGATTTGAGAACTACGTGTTATATTTTGTTGCATGAAATATACAGGAAATAACACCAAATCTGAAAAATGGCATAAAAGACCCAACAAGTACCATGATAGATAAATTTCTATGCCGCGGTAAAGGCCATTTTGCGAATATTTCAGTTTTTAGTTGGTCCTAAAATTTACTTTAAGGGGGTGGTGTTAGTGAATTTTGGGATTTCAGAGGCTTTGTACGGTTAGAAAAATGCAGACTGGACATTTTTGAAACAAACATAAGGAAGGGTTGATATTCAGTAGTTTGAACTATATTCAGAAAGTTGGTAGGTTTTCACGCCGATTTTCGTCTATGATCATTAAACGTGTATCAAACGGCCGCCTTATCAGATGAGATAACGTCGGGCCAAGAGGTGAAAAAATGTTTCGACTGGCCTTCTCTTTTCTAAGGCTGAGAATCTGCTCATAGGCTATTTTTACTTTGCGTTCATCGGCGCAAAGAGCAGAAACGCTCTGTTAAACAATGAAGGTCTAATTCTTGAACAACCTAGCACTTTGGTGACTTGGGAAATTTGTCCATCTTAAAAAATTACCGACAAAATTACTCAAAATTTTTTTATAAAATTTTAAAAGAAAAGTTTTCGAAGAAGCTTCAATATTAATTAAACTATCATAATATATCTATTTATATATTAATCAGAAATTGAATGACAAAAAAAAAGATGAACCTTTTAAATCTCAAAAAAGTTTGTTATACATTTTCGGCCACATTTCCAAGAAATGAAAATTCTCGAAAATGACCTGTGATCAAGGTTGATTTTTTTATTTGATCTAATCCTGGATCTCAAAAATAACTTGAATTGTACGTAATCATGAACCAAATTTAAATTGCTTTAAATACAGCCGGTATGGTCGTGATTTAATTTTAGATAGTTTTTGTAATTAACAGTACAAAAATATTTCCGCAGAAATTACGGAATTTTTAAAAATTTAGATTTTAATGAGAGAATAAAAAATCCAAGCTTACAATTCAAATAAATTAAAGATTAAATTTCATCTAAAAGTTAATTTTGAGAATGATATTTTGAGCATTGACAGATTTGTTGTGCACCCAAGACGAATCGTATAAGATATCTCAAAATTTTATTGTTGACCACAAGTTTTTTCGTTGACATAGACAAATTTGTCGCTGCTAAGAAAGTTAGATTTAATTCATTAAAAAATTAAATGACTTAAACTGTTAATTTGGTAGACATTTTAAAGTGTATTTTATGATTAAATCTCGAAAATTAAATCTTTAAAAATTAAAAATTAAATTTAAAATTTAAAAAATCTTAACTATTAATTTTACTTAATTATTAGAATTTGTGAAAGTGTTGCTTCGTTAAAAAAAATTATGAATTATGTTGAATATTTGAATGTCGTACACCCACCTGTACGAGATGTCCTACCCCCTACCTGCACGAGAGTGTTTCAGAAACAAACATAGTTAGTACTGTCCATTCACTTAATATCGATAATTGAAATAATGGGTGTTGTTCGAAATTTCTGGAGGTTAATAATATATGGGAAACTGGAAAAAAAATTACGGAAAGAACATTTTGGATCGTCACGTGATTCAAAATTTAGCGATTTCTCATACTGCCAATAAAAAGTCATAGAGAAATGTCTTTACTTATCGGACTACCGGTAACCGGAAATCTTTATAATACCCTTTATCACTTTTTGGTTAGAATGCGTAGCCACTACGCATTCTACCAAAAAGTGATTCAAGGGAATAGGTATTTTCAGTATGTAAAATTGGAAAAAAAACAAAACTTGTTTTTTCTTCAAGGAATTCATTAAAAGTATAGTCAGCAGTAAATGTGTAGACGATCATGAGTATAAGAGAATCACACATACAGATTTAACTTTCCGGCTGATTTACGACAAAATTTAGGGCCCATCGCGATCAAACCTAGCGAAAATTACATTCCGGTGTTATATCCGGTTAACCGGATCTCAAATTCTTATAAATTTCTTATTCAAGTTTTTAGTGAATCAAAAACGTTTCTAAATGTCGTCTATGGTTTTCCGTAAAGCATTTATAAGAACTTAACTAATAAACTGAGCTTTTCGCTTCAGATACCTACGAAAGGTGTTAACTTTTTAGCGCCACTCGAATTGATGGTCCATAGACAAAGTTGACGGAGCCAAAAAATTTGTGAGAAGAAGATGTTAGATAAAAAATAGATAAGAAAATGATTTTCAAACTATTTATTAAACTATAAAAAGCAAGGCTACGCCTTGCCTTTTTTATATTATTATATCTCTTGTTGCTTTTATTAAGGCTTCTGCTATTTACTGAGACTTTATTATATTAATGTGATTATTTATTCCGAATAGGCGCAGCTTATATAGGCACAGAACCAGCTCTGTCGCTAGAGGGATAATGCTCAAGGTTCATCACGATTGTGAATTCTCAAGGTTCTCATGGGAACTTGTTCTCACAAGAATCTTGAGAACCATCTACGTGACCTATCGAGCTATTGCTCATAGTCACTAAGACTGACAACATTAGAGTTGAGTCACGAAACCCATGGGCCATGGGTAACTAGGTGAATAACAACCGTAATTCACCACATAATCCCCCTTCTGAAATCAGGAAAAAAAAAGGGTAAGTTAAAAGATTACAAAAACGGTGTATAATCTACTTTAGATTGATGTCGAGCGGATTTTCGAGTTGTGATGTAATCTTTATCGTTCAATTTGTGTTCCTGTTTGATCACTGGTGACTGATCTGTGTTTGTATCTTCGTGCTTCGTATTTGCTGTTTGGCCTTGCAATCCTAGTCCAAATCCTAGTTTGATATCCAAATAGTTATCCAAATATTGTTTTATTTGAGCTGTAACATCTTGCATGATTTGTTATTTTCTTCCTCTTCTCCATATTTGCGGCTTTTTGAGTTTTCAGAATAGTTTTCAGATGATTTTCTTAATTTTACACAGTTCCATAGCAAATTTTTATGATAAGAAAAAAGTTTGTCTGGCAGATGACATAATTTTTTTTAATTGTGTATCCAAAATGACACGACTTGATATCCATGTTTGTTGAATAAGAGGAACCGGACGCGGAATAGTATAACACAGTATTGTCTCAATATTATTTGATGCTGCAGTCCTCTCCAATAGCAATAGACTGACAATGAAGCGTCATCTATTTATTTCATTGTAATTTATTTAAGGAATGAAACCTCTTCTCAAGGTCGTCGATAAGTTAAATTTCAAATGATCCTTCTTTTTTTTGAATAGTATAGTTTATTGCATTTCCACCTGACTGGAACTTGAGCGAAAAAACTCTTCATTACAAGATTTTATATATTGTCCTGAGAGTTAATGATTTTGGCTTGAACAGAAAATCTGAAACGTTTTTTAGTTCCCATCTAAACGTCAACACCATTTTCGACATAAATTAAATTGTTTCTAAATTTATATAAAGAAATGGGTAGGTTTTCACGCCGATTTTTATCTAAGATATAAATGTGTATCAAACGGGCTTGTTATCATAAAAGATAGTCTGATCTCAAAGAGGTGAAAAAATTGTTCTGGGTAGCCCTTCTTATTTTCAATGTTAAGAATCTTGACTTAGGCTATATTTATCTCGCGTTCAAACGTCGCTCGAGCTCAAAAATCTTGGTTAGTTGGTAAAGCCTTAATCCTTAAGCAAACTGGAGCCACTTTAATGGCTTGAAAATTTCTAATCTTAACCCTTGTGAGCACAGCGCCACAATTGTGGCTCAACCATACCTAAAATTATCTAAAAAAGGCAAAAAACGGGATCGTAGAATCTTTTCTTTCAAACACATTATAAAGAATTTAGATTCGGTTCCAAAAAATAATTGATTTTTTTCGTATTTCTGGTTCCAGTATTACGGGGAGTTGATTTATTAGAATTTTTCGCCTATGTTTCACTTCCGGAGAAATTATTTCGGAACAAGACCTAAAATACAAATGTGAGATTTGCTTGTTTTTAGGAAAGTGTTGTGCATGCATAACAGTTAAAATAAAAATTTATTGGTATCTAGGGGCAGATTTTTTTTTCGGAAGTGAAATTGTTTACTTCAAGTATCTCATGAATAAATTAAGTTATTATAAAAGTGAATTTAAGCAATTAAAATTTACTTGAAAACAATAAAAAAAAGTGTAATAATCTGCTTTTATAGGCAAAAATTAACACTTTTTATCAAAAATCATGATTTTTCCATCAAATTTTTTGACTTATTTATAAACTACTTCTAAGGCCAGATACTTGTGCATCGTTTCCGACAAAAATGTAAGTTGTGAAGACAACTGTGACCGTGTATCACGTGATATGGTATTCCTTGCTTTTCTCACTATATTTTCTAGAACAAAAAATTAAAATTCTAGAATATAAAATGTCGGATGCAAAAATATTACCTTTCAACTTCCTTATGCAGAAAAAATAGAAATTCCAACTGCCGTAAGGGGGTAGCAGTCGCATTAATGAACTTTTGTACTCCAATTTACCAGAATTCAAAACTGCTTGGAAACTTTTGAGAATAGCCACATGGTAGATCTATCCTTGATTTACAAAAATAATTTATCAGAATAATTTTTGGTTGACCCTAGTGACCACCATGCGGCGAGTTCTAGAGCACCTAACCGAATTTTCAAATTACTACTCCTCCTAGAGCTTGCATACGATCTCACTCAAACTTGACATCAACCACGGAAACACTTATGGTTATTATTTGATGAAGCGGATTTTTGAATTTTCAACTTGTTTTTTCTAGAACTGCGAAAAACCGCCTAATTTCAAGATTTTCGCTCTTCAAAGTACTACTCCTCATAGGTTACATTTCAAAATGCAGTATAATTTTGAGAAAATATGGAAGAATATGTGTTTGTTGTTTTGATGAAGCCGAATTTTGAAAGGTTTTGTTAAATTCTAGAGAATCGCATTTTAGTAAACCGGAAGTGAAATCTTAGAAAATTAAAGTCGTCGTATTTAGTCGAAAGTACCACCGAATTAAAGCTTGGGTGATGCCGAGCAGAAAATCTGCTAACAGCTTTTCGATATTTTGAGTTTTTCTGGTCGAAAATTGAGTTTCAATGTTTTCCAAAAAAAATTACTCAGAAAAATTCTCAAAAAATGAAAATTTCGAACTTTTTTTTCGATTTTTTTTTTCAATAAGTTTATGCTTTCTGAGTGTTCCCTAGCAATGTCGTGATATTTTAACACCCCAAAGTATCCTAAAAAGAGTGCGACCGCTACCCCCTTCAGCTTTCTGTAAACAACGTTCAAAGTAAAGCCACAATTGTGGCTCTGGTGCCTTGGCGGAACTGTTTTTTATATGCTCACAAGGGTTTTATAATTGATGGATAAATTTTCATTACACATTTTTTATGAAATGCCTGATAATTATTTATTGGGAAGAATCAATAAATATGAATTAAATTTGTCTCTGTAAAATATTATCGATTTTTATTGCTGATTTTTTCAAATTTTAGCTTAAACGCTGATTTTAAGAACAAGCTCCGCAAAAATGATCATGTGACCGTATGTTCAAAAAAAGGTTGGCTAAAATAGTACTGTTTTTTTCAAAAATTACTTAAATCATTTATTTTTAAACTGAGGAAGATCTCCAGAAGTTTTTAAGACTTTTTTCATCACAGCAGAGTCCAAAATTAATAACGTGACCTTCAAATTAGGAAATAAGGTTTTGGTTGAAGTACACAAATAGTACTGCAATAACGCCAAAAAAATTTCGGGAAAAAGAAACACATACTCTCAGAATTTTAAACATAACGGCATTTTTCCAAAACGTCACGTGATCTTAATTTTCAATTAGTAAGGATAAATATATGACATATTCAAAACCTTATTGTTTAATTATTCTGACACATGATTTTATTTGGACTATGCGGTAATGATAACAAAGTCTTAAAAAGTTTGAAGTTTATCCTCATTTCGGTTTTATGTTTTTTCAAAAAGTATTCAAAATGTTTGAAATCTGATAACGGATTCGAGTTCTACGCCTAATATAACACTAGAAAACATATCTTTCCACTTTTGATAAGTTCCATAGATCAAGAAATGGACTGATGAAAAAAAATCAATTCGACTCGTCATCTCAATTTAGTCATCAATAATAATTTTCTTGATCTTCTTTCCTATCTTTTTCCAATAAAATTTGGATAAAACATTTAATTGTTTTTACACAGAGCAAAGGCAAAGTGTTAGCGGTTTAATACTTAAAATTTTAAAATGTCAAATTGAGCTTTTATTGGTATTACTTATGCACTTAGTTGTGAAAATCGTGAAAAAGAAGAATATTTATTCACATTTGATGTCTTTATTATTTTTTTTCACAAATTGTTTTTATAGGACTGTAGCAAATTATTTAAATTATATTATCAAGAAAGAAAAAATATATGTTAATGATTAATCTTAGGTTATATGATTGATTTAAACAGCATGGTCACGCGTGACCATATGTTTCTATGGCTCCAAAAATAGTCTGAAATTCTGAGAGTTAAGATTTTCACACTTGTTGCTTATTCACAGTACCTCAAAAAAATATTTTTTAAGCGTAAAACTAAAAAACAGCTTTACTAAAGCTGTTTTTCGCAATAATATTTCTGTAAAATTTAATTTGCAAAATCTGAATATTTTTAGAAAATTGTAATTATAAAAAATTGCTAAAAAATTTATAAAGAATTCATAAATTGAAATTTTATTTTACAATTAAAATTTCATCCAACAATATTTCATTAATTTTAAAAATTCTCTGGTAGTTTTTCAAATGCACCTAAGTAGGGTGACCCAACCCATGACAATTAAAGAAATCAAAGCTGTTATCGAGAAACAGATTAAAAAATCAATTTCGGAGCTCTTGGCATTTCAAAAATAATTAAAATTTGTTTTTTTTCGCCTTCCGCTTTTTTCGTTCCAGATACCCCTCGAAAAGGTGCTAACTTTTTAGCGCCCACCATGAGGTCTTGCCTCGGAAAAAGTTGACGAAGCCAAAAAATTGTGTGAGACTAGGAAGAATTTAGATAAGAATTAAGATAAGAAGATGAATCAATTATTAATATAAACTGCACAGCCCCGTTTTTTTATATATATGTACTCAAAATGACCCAATTTGATATCCATGTTTGTTAAATAAGAGGAACTGGACGAGGAAAAGTATAACATAGTATTTTTATCTAATCGTGTGACCATATTGATTTTCTCAATATCATTTGGTGAAAACCTCTTCAGTAATAATAGACTGACAATACAGCGTCATCTATTTATTTCATCGTAAAATATTTCAGGAATGAAACTTCTTTCTTATGGACTTTAATAATAAACATTTCAAGTAAATTTTAATTCCTTCTTTTCTTCAATAGTATCCGCGTTTATTGCATTCCCACCTGACTGGAAATTGAGCGAAAAAACTTCATTACTAGATTTTCTATATTATTCTGAGGGTAGTGATTGTGGCTTGAACAGAAGACCTGAAACGTTTTTTAGTTCTCATCTAATCGTCAACACCACATTAGATATCAATTGATAAATGCTGGTTTTCACGTTTCTGACAAGCAGATCCAATTTCACGCAAGGAGTAGTTCAACAGGTTCAGCATGGCTGTACATATCCATTTGCTGATTGTTGCTACGCATGAGTTGTGGTAGATTCTACTTTCTGACTGCGGCAATTTACTGTGCACGCTATTCTACTGCAAAGAAATTTAGCATTCGATCGGTGAACACAGTAGATTGCTAACATTATCTTTTGATATCTTCCTCAGTTAAACGCTTAATCTTGATACAAGGCTGGCATGTGTGCCATCTGGAATTTTTGTTTTCCAGCTGATGAAATTCAGAGTTAACGTGTATTTCCGTCGAATTGATAAGAATTGAATTCTGAATTTCCATCCGTTTGAAGAGCGGAATTTCCAAGCTGTACCTTGGATAAGCATTGGTCATTAGACATAGTTGATAGTTTTTTGCGTGTATGTATTTGTGTTCACTTCTTCAAATTACAAGTAAACAAACTGTAGTGTTCATTTTATTTGGCGCTAGTCAAATCGTTATTCAATATCAAGTTTGTAGGCAATTTATCAGGGAAAATATTCCGAGCACCGAAGTCAGATGAACTTGTATATTGTTAATGATGATTATTAACAATCTTTGTTTTCTGTATAAAGAATTTATTGATTATCAACATTCTCTGGCGTCCAGTTAAGGCATTTTTCATTTTTTTATTAAAAAGTTTCTCCACGTATGACCAAATTCTGTGCAATATTCACACTCGATTTGTGCATTTCTAAAAGTTCAATCTGGGCTTTCTTGGTTTTTCAAAATACATTTCCATCATTGATGACCCTCTTTCTTACAGAAATGACAATCTGATATTTGTTTATTCTGCTGCAAATTAGGTTTTTTGTGTCGTTCCGGCCAATAACCGATTCGTGATTGATGAGCTTGGGCTTCTAGATCTGTTAGTGACTGATCCTCTTGAAACCAATCATCATATTCTGAAATCATGTTTGTGGATGCGGTTTTGTCGAAAATTTTGTCAAAGTCGATAGAAGTATAGTCATTTTGTAGTAAATTGATCATTCGTTCTTGTCTGCATTTGAGCGAGTTGGAACTTCTTGATGATGTCGAGCAATGAAAAATCCTTCACTACATCATTTTTTGACGTCATCACTAGCTTCCTCAATGATATTCTTAAATATCTCATCTGATGCATCATTTTTTTTGAATCACTGGCCAATCATTATTTTTAAGCATGTGGAACGTACGGAAGTGAGATAGCATAACATCGAGATTTGTTTTTATTTTAGTATTCATCTTGTAGTCAATTTCTAGATTTCCATTGTCAACTGAACCAATTAATTGATCCATTGACATCATCCATCCGAATTGTCGATAACATTTTCTCTAAATTCCGTTATGTAATCGGATTGAATTAGATTTGCTCTGATGAAACTTTCGATTGTTGCTCGAAAGTTCTGAGAGTCTTTATTTGTCCCGATTGGTGGTGATTTAAGCCGGATTGAACTGGATTAAAGCTTTTTCTTACTGGATTGACCCGTATTGGTACGTTTTTCAGCCGGATTAGGTCGTATTCGTATGTTTATCGACCAAATTACGTCGGATTGGTACGTTTTTTGACGTATTTGTACGTTTTTGTCCGGATTGGTACGTTTTTCGTCCGGATTTAGACTTTTCAAGCCAATTTCAGTCGGATTAGTTACTTTTTTGGTTTTTCCAACCCGGATTAGGTCGAATTAGTTACTTTTTTGATCGGATTGGTCAATTATTTTCACTTTCCGAGCCGGATTAGGTCGGATTGATTACTCTTCTTGACTCTCCGAGCCGGATTGGTTATTAATTTTCGAGGCGAAAATCGAAAAAAAACAGAACCGATTCACTATAATTCAGACAATTGTACGGATTCTCATCAAATCTCAAAAATTTCCAATATAAGCTCTAGAATCCTTTCTTTGAAACAAGCTGAGGGACTCGTTTTTAACCGCGGTTAACCAGATGGTTGGTGGGAGTGGTACTAAAGTGTCTAATGGAATCGCGAGATCAAAGATAGATCTTCCAAATGTATGTTTCAAAAATGTCTAGTCTGCATTTTTCTAACCGTACGAAGCCTCTGAAATCCCAAAAATCACTAACCCCCTTAAAGTCACTTAAAGTCCCCTTAAAGTCTCTTAAAGTCCCCTTAAAGTCACTAACCACCCCCTTAAAGTTGGAAATTTTAAAGTCAATAAAATTTGAAAATAATTATATAAAAATTATCAGGAACTTCAAATCACTACAAATTACATAAGAATCCATTAGTTTTCCCCTCAATTTGAGAATTATAACGCGAATTTATATCGGTGCAGGGGAACTCGAAGTAGAATATTTTGTCACGCAGTGGGGAGGGGGCTCGAGAGAGCTGACGGCCGGAAAGTTAAGAGGCGCGTTTTAAAATAAGAACATATGATTATTACCTACATCAAGAGCCCGCGTAATTTGAAGTTTCAGCTTTTATTAACCGCCGGAAAAGATAGACGATTGAACTTTGTATTCAATTAAACGCCAGACGGAAGTGATATTTAGTTATAAATAAATAAAACAAAATTTTCAAAATAAATAAATATAGCATAAATTTCGAGAATTATTAATTAATAAATTTATAATAAATTTAAAATACTATTAATTCTGAAAATTAATAAAAACAATATCAATTTCTGAAAAGGATGAATAAAAAGTATAAATTTCTTAAAAACGATATAAAAACAGGATTAATAACAAAAATAAATCAAGCGTATTTCTTCTCACCTGTTTCGATGGTAATCGATTTAATTATTCCTCCGTGTTTTCCTCCGTTTGTTCCGATATCCCTTTATCACTTTTTGGTTAAAATGCGTAGCCACTACTCCTTTTAACGTGTGATTTTAACGTTGTGGCTAGGCATTCTAACCAAAAAGTGATAAAGGGATATAAGCTCTAGGATCCTTGTTTCTTTGAAAAAAGCTGAGGAACTCGTCTTTAACCGCGGTTAACCAGATGGTTGGTGGGAGTGGTACTGAATTATCTAATGAAATCGCGAGATTAAGGATAGATCTTTCATGTGTATTGATGAGAAATGTTCTACCGTCATCAGTTTAGCCGTACCAAGCCTCGAAAATGTCAAAAATCACTCACACCACCCCCTTAAATCTAGAAAATTTTAAGGTGGTTCCCAACGGTATGAAATATGTTTTCGAATGTCTTTCACAGAAATACGGTGGAAGCTACAAACTTCTATCTAGTATGGCTGGAATGATCGAAACCTCGGCTGCAAGTCATATAATTTTGGAATTTATACTAATGGCATTTTTACCAAGAAACCGAATTGAAAACCCGGTAATTTCACCATCTAGACAAATTTTTCGCGCCTTCAAAACACAAAAAAAAAAAGAAAATCTTGAGATTAGTAAAGCTGCAGTAGTGAATACTGTTAAGCAAAATTTTTTTTTCCGAACTTTAGAATTTCTAAAAACTGAGATTTTGAAAGTGTCGCATACAAATTTCAGCGCCCTTGAGTTTATTTTTTTTGCTATTTCTTTCTCGAATAATTGTGTAATAAACTGGTGTCGAACAAAATTTTAAAAAATGACTCTCACTTTTCATTCTAAGAGGCGCGCACACTTTAAAATGTTGAAAAAATGGTCAAAATTTTTGAAAAATCAGGTATCTTTAGGTGATTTTTGGTAGTTAAAAATTAAATAAGTTTTCGTCGCATTTTTGTCAATTTGAATAACAACAATTCTGATTAAGTGTGAGAAAAACAGATAATTTGTTTCTCGAAACAAAGAGAACATATCATAAGGAGTTCCCCGCGCGGCCCTAGTTAGTGTTCAACTTGGCAAAAGTACAGGCTGGAAAATATTAACCGTGATTAAACGATTTCTAGTTATCCCACGGCAACAGATTACCACCCATCTGAATTGGTTATCAATTTTTTATTGATAGAAGTTCAAACATTATTTTACAGAACATTTCAAAAATCGAATGTATTTTGAGCTCGTTCAGCTGTCGCAAACCCCCTTAACGTGAACCCCCTCCACAATTATTAACAATAAATGAAGATGTTAGGAATAGAAATAATGAACTTGACCGAGAATAATACTCATAAATAACTTCTTATTTTAAACATGTGAGCAAATCATTAACTTGATAATCATTATGTCTTGTTTTTATTAATACATAAGTCAACTTTATACCTATTTATTAGCTTGTCCCTTCATTTAATAACTTTTCTGTGCTTTCGAGATAATTGCTGAAGTTCAGTTCTGAATGTATTCGAACACATCTAACTTTGAGAATGTAATGAAACACCGAAACGTCAAAGTTTTAAATAAATAAAGTGGATAACGCGGACCTCAGAGTACAAATCCTAAATATTTGAAAATGCGAAATCTGAGATTTGCATGGTTGATCCATTTCTCACTGCCAATGAAATCGGCCTATTCCGCAATCAAGAGTGTGATTTGGGGTGCTAATATCTTGCGTTGTTCATTCAAATATTTAAGATTTGTACTCTGAAGTCCAGTAATCCATATGATATGTAAGCTTTACTGTAGGTTCGAATGAATTGACTCACCAAAATACGCACAATTCAAGTTCTCCACAAACGCAAGCAAATAAAAAAAATTTGGGAAATTAATCTGAAAATGACGTCATTCATGACGCCGCATAAGTTAATTTTTCTAGAGAAATTTCGTCGATATTAGCTCTGTTTGTATTTCGCTAAAAACGTGTAGATGCGTAGGTTTGGTTCGGCAATCATATATATGTTGTAAATCTAATTTTTTAAAGTAATTTAAATTCGATATTTTTTTCGAAAAATTTTCGAAAAAAATTTTTTTCGAAATTTTTTGATAAATTGTCCTGAAAACGTCTGCAAAAAAATTTTCAGGCAAATTTTTTTTTCCAGTTGTAGAAAAAACCAGACAAAAACTTTCACAAATTCTCAAAACGAAGTGTAATATTGACACCATCTATCGAGATGTATGTACCAACAAACTGTACTAACTAAGCTTTCAAAGAGGCGGTTAATTTGTATAGAAAATAATTCTTTTGATTCGATCAAACGGCAGCCTTTTTTCTCAGCTTTTACGGTTTTATTTCTCGAAAAAATCGGGTTTTGGAGTCCAAAAAATCATTACATTTTGGAATTTTTTAATTTTTTTTCAAAAAGTCTGTTATTTCCACAATAAGTGACCGTTGACCAGCAAAAACTACGATTTGGCATTGATTATTATATTAATTAAATACTGAAAAAACCCAAAATACGTTTCTTTAGATCACGTGACTACCAAAAAAATTTTCATATTTTTTTTCTCTAATTTGCAATTATTATATATCACGCCCAAGAAGTTTGCGGAACAATCACCCATTATTCTATAAGTCGAAATTAATGGTGGAAATCGCTATCCTATCCCCTATGAATAGATGGTTAAATTCTGGTTTGTCCCGACATTTATGTACGTTAAGTTAGTACCACTGTAACTAGACCCAAATTCATAATTAACAATCTACTTCCTAAGGGAATACATGTACACACTAAAAATACCAAGTTAATATACCAAGTTTTAATTCGCGCTTGAAAAAACTGCTCTATAAGGTCAATTTTATAGGAGTACGCCCTAAGGTTCCGCCCTCTCAGTTCTCTTCAAGCTCCGCCCCCTGTGTGGCAAATATTCACTTCCAGTTTTCCATTGTCAAAGTCTCAAGTGCAGTTATGTAAATCCGCGTAATTTTCTTATTACAGAAAAAATAAAAAAATCAAGTTTATGCTGTATAAAGTAGTTCCTCGAATGGGTTGTTTAACTCAAAAGGGTTTGTTAATTAATGAAGTTTTTCAATTTGAAGGTCCTTAATACCCAGTGTTGTTTGCATCTTTATTTCAATGCATTTTTATCATCTTTTCGATTATTCTAAATAAAGACTAGATATCCCACTGAACTCTCCTCTTCGCATTTGAAAAACATTAAATGTATACATTTTTCCCTAGATAATAAACATAACTTTAAGTTCAGACAGAATTTTTTTTATCATTTTCAGCTTTATTTGTTGCAAGGCAGATGAATACACTTTCAGTCCGTGCAAAGATGTGTGCAACAGTCTCGGAGGTCATTTAGCAGTTCCATTGAATGCTGAAGAACATAAAACATTCAGATTTTTGAACCGAAACTTTAGGAAATCCAAATGTCGATCTTCAGGCTAGGCTATTAGACAAAAGAACAAATTTAAAACTAGAATTTTAATAAAAAAACCGCATTTTCACTAGAAATAAACATCTGATCAACAGAATTCTGATGCTGAAAAAACGTCTTTTCGTTTTTCTTAAACCATGATACATTATTTATCAAGAATGCATCATCTTGCTTGAGTCAGTCTGCGTGATAGATGCAATTAAGTCAATCTAATGCCTCTGTGTAGGTTGCAAGAAACGCTCGCTGGCCAAGGGATACTGTAACACAACTAGTACACAACTAACCAATTTGAGGAAACCTTTTGTAAATGGAAACCCATCACCCTCTCTAATGGAAAAACCCATAACCATTTGGTGGAAATCATTTTTGAAAACAAGGCATTGTTTGAGAAAAAAAACTCGTTTAATGCTTAATTTGCTCAAAAAAATTCCAAAAAATTTGTGGGTTTCGACTGCATATAATTATTCCAAATTTTTGGTGAAAACAACTTTCAATTTTGCCCAAAATCACCCTGTTAAGAAACCCACCACCCACCTTTAATGCACCCATTGCATTGTGGAAACCATTTTTTTTTGCGCGAAAAGTGGTTCCTCAAATGGTTGGTGTGCCAGTACTAAAAAAAATGCAAATTCTTGAGAAAATAAACAAAAATTGCCCCTGAAACAACAGGAAAAATAGTTTCGAAAAAAAATGAAAACTTAAACCGACAATAAATTTCACTAAACAGCCCCCCCCTATTTTAGCCCTTGATGATTTCCCAGCTTGGACTGGTGTTTCTAGGATACGAATAATGGATAGAGGAGAACCTGATTACGGTTTATGATCTATGACTAAGGGAAATTATGCTTAACGATGTCAATCGCTGATGTCTGAACAAGTAAGGTTGTCAGTACTTGGTGGGAAAATGATTAATTCTAGAATATAAATGAGAGATATAATGTGGTCTGTATTTGGCCCTGCAAAATTGCAGCCGCAAGACTAACTAAAATAAAGGAAGAGCATTTTTTGTCAAAACGTTTTGGTCAAAACATTATTAATTGGATTCGTAACGATAATTCGAATTTTCGTTTTTTTACCACACCAAACATTTTTTGAAGATACACAATATTTGAAAAAAGTTTTGGACGAAAACAGTTTTGACCACAAATTTAAATTTTCTTGTAATACATACATGAGGACAAATCTGATAAGATAGATTTTACATATATATATGGAATAATGTATGCATTTCATTTACTCCGAAAATTTCTATTATAACCTCGAGAATGAAGCTGATTATGGGACGATTGTGATCAACTTGCTCAATGTGTAACTCAAATTGTGGTCAGATGCCAGTAGGTGTAAGTTGAAATTTTAAAACCCTAAATTCAAAATTCTAAATTGATGGAAAATTTCAAACAATTTAGCACGGCAGCAGTAATTTTGAGCACTTTACGCTAATTAAACCTTAAGAAAAAATCTGAAATTAAAAACCATTTTAGGGTTTATCCACACTTCATTGCTGACACTACATCCATGGTTCGACCCAGTACGAATCGTACCGAAACTTTTCGATAAAAAATCAACTTTCAAATTATAGTTGGGAGCGACCGCCGATAATCCTGATACTTATGACTGTGTTGCTTGGAATCCTTCTGATTTCGAAAATGGTGAAACAATATTCTGGAAAGCCAATTGTAAAAACAACTCCGCCCTGTTTATGCGAAATGAAATGGCGGAAACTGGCTGTCATCTCTTCAGAAAGATGATTTGCATTTTCTATTCCTAAATGCAGAAGTCTTGCCAACAATGGATGGGCGAAGATGAGATCTCTGGAAACTGATGCAAGGGAAAACATAATAAACAGCCAAATATATTAAAGTGAAAAATCATGAGCTTTAATTGAGATTCTTTATTTCCGAATTTTTTTTGTAAAAAAATATTGTTCGATAAATAAAAATAAAAAATACCTGGTTTAACCACTTTTATTGTTTTTACCATTTGGTATCCTCTGATATGTGTAAAAGCTATACCTTTTTCCAACCTAAGTAAATTTTTAGAATGAGGGGATTTTAATTGCGTGTTCAAACCCTATAAGTTTGTCTAGTGATGTTATTGGGGTAAATAATAGCAAGGGTGTGGATATGGGACCGGTCAAGTTATTGGTGCGTAATGAATCCAGCCCACAAAACTGGACAAACAATGCTCTCTAGCGACTTCCGCTAAATGAATGACCAATGCTGCTAATACGTTCATCAGAAATCACTTTTTCCGAATCCTTTTAAGTGTACTTGTAAGTCTATACGATGAACTGAGATTTAACCCTGATAGTTTGACCAGTTTTTGCTCTCTACGACCTTCAAGTACATAATGACGCCAAGTGCAATATTACATCAAAAAGTCCGACACTCCGATCTTCTGAAGGTACTTTCGAGTCTCTACGATGAACTTGAGATTGACCTGAATTGGACCGGTCATGGGTACGGGTGGTCATTGTGCCCTAAATCGAAATCCTAATAAAAGTGCGTAACATTTTCGTCTATGCAGAAAAAAAAGTGCGCTAGCTCCTAATTGGTCAACTTTACAGCGGAAAAGTCAGTACATGTAATGAACCTAAAATCATTTCTTAAAAATGAACCAGAAAAAATTCTCTACCAAGATAGCTTAAGGGGGATGCGACTCTGAATGTGAACATTTTCTCGGTGACATAACTGAAAACTACTCAGTTCATGGAGAAAAACACCGAAAGCTTATTTGTAGATCTATCCTTAACTTGCAAAACAGTCATCACAAACATTATTTTTGACCAGTACGCACCAATAGGGTTACAGTATCGTAACAAGGTGACACTTCAAAAATGGAAAATCTATCTCTCCCAGACGGTATATCAAATTGAGCTCAAATTTCAACCAGATCACGTAACGGTAAGTATATAAATTTTCATCGACGCTTTTTTTTTGATCCCGGCAACTGAACAATTCTAGAACGCCAAATAACCGACGATTTTTAAAAAATTTCAGACTTCAAAATCTATCTTCCTCCGAGGATACTGTGTGCAAAATAGCCAAATTTAATCAAGTATTCCTCAGAACATTTTGAAGAGATGAATCGACGTTTTTGACTTTCGAGCTAGAACCGAATATGATTTTTTTGGTCATTTTCGCGAAAAATTTCGAAAAAAATGCTTCCGATTTTTTCGAAGTAGGCTCAAAGAAAGCCAGTGACACACTGATGAGAAAGTGGCTTACGTCAATTCGATATTTTGCAGTATAGTGGGTCAAATTTGATCAAGGCGTTATTTTTAACTTCATCTTTTTTAAAAATACTTAGAAAAAAAAACGAAAAAAATGCGAAAATTTCGAAAAAAATTTTTGATGAGTGGTTCTTTGTACAGCTTAATTATCACCCGTATCAATTTCACAGCATGTTTAATGCCTCTAAGGCCTTATTAATCAGAGTCGGCATACCCCCTTAGCGGGGGTAGCAATCGACTCGGCATTGACTGAGGTCAATTTAACTTCCGAAATTAAATGTTTTAGTTTTTTGTGCTTATATCGTTAGGTAAGAATTTTTTATTTAATACGCAACATAGAAAACCGGACTTTTAGGCAGATTACACCCGACAATGTCTAAGTTATCAATATCTGTCTCAAAAAAAATTCTTAATGGTCGGGTTAAGACTTAACTAGTAAGTTGGAAATGATGTACAAGTGAACAAGCTTTTTTTAATTTACCAGCTAATTAGTTTCTGTTAAGAATAAAAATTAATAAACGTGTCCAAGAATGAACACTTAATTGATGAAAAAAATTCACTTTTTTTCTTTTATAAACGAATTATTTGACTTTTAAAATTCCGTTATTCTCAAACTCAACCGAAACTAATCATTTTGAATCTAAACCAGAATTTATGTTTTTAGCATTTTCTATGGAAAAAGAATAAATGACATCAAAATAAAAAATAAACCTAAGGTCAATAGAAAAACTAATTTATAGACTAAGCCAAAAGTGACTGAAAATTATCAATGTTCGATTTAAAAAAATATCAGGGTTAATTAGTTGGAACTCTGTTGCAGTAAAACTAGGTTTTCCATCTTTTTAACAGATACTTCGTTTTCTAAGAAAAAATGCAAATAACTGAGTACAGTGAATATACTAAGTACACAAATGTACTTGCTCAATTGAAGATTTTTGCGAACAAGATAAAAATAAATTTTCATCATTTAGTACAATAACGTTAACGTCGAGTTAAATTGAAAATTCAGTGTCTTCACAAACCTTGAGGACAGCTTACTAACTCAAACAAAATAATTAGTTGGCATTTGAGGCATCTGTGCCACAGATTCTGTGGGCCAAAATTTTGGTTTGATATGGTTATAAAACTGTCTTATTTAGTTTGTAAATTATTTTAAATCAGGCTCATTTTTCACTGGATTTCCAAAAAATGCAAGAATTGTGCCAATGGGGCTTGTATAAGCTGAACTTATATTAAAAGGCTCATAACTTAACATTCGCTACATAACAAATCATAAATAATTACACCGGTAAATGAGTTCATCCGTTGGATCAAAAACTCTTAAATTAGTTCACGGACTCTGGTCAAAAGATTATACAGTAAGTTACTATTTTATATGTTAACCCTGAACTATTAAAAAAAAGGTAACTATAACAGATAAAGGGTAACTAATAATGAGTGATTGCTCGGGGTAACTTTAACAGATAATTACTCAATATGTTGTTCAATTTGAGAATTCCTTTCTAACTTATATCTGCTTTTTTTGTATTAACCAACAGACATAACTTAAATTCATTATTAGGGATATGGTCGCATTTAGGGACTCGGACCTGAAATGTTCCTAGATTATCTAAAAATGTTATTCCTGAAAAGGGACAAAAATAAGTTGATAAGAAGTCTTTTTATTTTCATTTTCAGGAAAAAGATATTTTATGCCGATTTGAACTTATTTTTTATAATATTTTCAAAAGTTCAGATTTCTGATAATTTTGAATCGGCTGTTCCGAAAAACCGCAGACCAAAAATAAAACATTGTGGACTCGGGGCTCGGCAGCTCTTAGTGTGTAATTGTTTGATTCAAGTTTCTGTCGAAATTAGAGAGTGATGATTTTTGTGAGACCCTTTACATAACAGCAAAAAACGGTATTAGCCGATCTTAGCGTCTGGATGAGTTTTGTAGATAAACCGGACTCGGGGCTCTGCGCAATGTCCTTTGTGCTCACACAACTAAATTTTATCATTTTTTTTTCCTTTAAACTAGGTAGTTGATGGAATTACGAAAAAATCTCATCACTTTTAAAGGTCATCTGATTGGTCGGCAATCAGAAGTCGACAATATGTTTTTGGGAGCAAGATTTTGCTGGAATTATCAAAAACTGAAAACGAACGTACGTTCGTGATTCTAGTCGCATCAAATCGACTGAAAACCCCAGTACTCGAGTTGATCTACTAAAAATTCTAAAAATACTAAAATTTCAAAATTTTTCAGACCCAAGGCGATGTTATGATTGTTGTCAGGTAGACTGTCTATCGGTCAAAGACATCGAAAAGTCTAGGAGTCCTCAGACTTATTGGCGCAATCAAATGAAAACTGTTTTTTCTGGAGATTCGGAATATTTTTCTGCCAGATACGTATGCAGAAAAAAAAATTCAGAATATTCGGCCGCATACTGTCAACCATTGAAAAATAAAAATAATAAATATTTTTTGAAAAGTCTAGAGTTTTAGATTTTTCATAAGGGGTGACTATAACAGAAAACGACATAACTTCTCTAACAAGGGTAACTAAAGCAGAGAAAAGGTAACACTATAATAGGGGTAAACTATAACATAGTTGAAACTGTATATCCTTTTACAAACCAACTCCATTCTCAAAACGTTTACTATCTTTATAGCGCGTTTCGAATCCCATAATGTTGTCTTAAGTGATTGTCTAAGTGATGCCTTAAGTGCTGCTTAAGTATTGTCTGACGATTGCTTGATTGATTCACACCGATAAATTAGGCGGTCCTTAAATCAAGCACTCTTGCCATAATCACGTTCGACTAAAGAACGTAAAAATTGGAACATAATATTTTTTAGAACAATGATAAATTTTCCATTCATTTTTTTTAATTGGTTGGAGCGAAAAATGCTTTACTTTAACTG
>SCLH01000891.1:343276-362985 GCA_004367855.1 Oikopleura vanhoeffeni
AAAGCTCCAACAAGGCGATTATTTGATTTATAATAACAAAACACAATGTTTGGAACCAAAAACGGCCATTCGTTCTATTTTCAATTTCTAAAGTTTTAATTTATTATCAAAAAAGATCACAGGCTTCTGAGAGCCCTGCAAAATAGAACAAATTTCAATATATTTTTTAGTTTTTTGAAATTTTGCATTCTATATTTAAATTTATAAGTCGGCGTCTGACCCAAAAATAACCGATTCGCGCATTTCGTTTTAAAATAATTAAATAACCGAAAGTACGAAAAATCGCGCATAATAAATTTGATCACGCTGACGACCAAAAAGGTTTTGTTTTAATTTTTTTTCATTTTTCCATATGTTATTAATCTCCTCAAAGTTTCAGAAGAATCCACCTATAATTTCTATAGGTCGAATTTAATGGTGGAATAGCTAACAATACTGTATTGTACAATAACCACGAACTATTTCAATGTTTTTCCCTGGTTATTTATCTTTGGTTTTGATCGGCTAAAAAATCAGAAAATGGATTTTTTACAACAATGAATAATAACTGTTTTTATCATTTTTCGAGAGAGCTTGACCGAAAATTTAAAATATAAAACGATCAATTCTTGGCGTTACACTGGAGTACAACATTACATATACGGTAAACAATTTAACTACTGTTTTGTGGCCAATCGAACCCTGAAAAGTAGGCGGACGAAATAGATTGCTAAATAGTTCGAAAGTTTTGTCATGTAATTAATAAAAGTCACTTTGAATTGCTTGCATTGTTCAAACATTTAGCACTCACAACCGGGCACTGCCAACCCCTTTAATACCGGTGCAACCCAGCTCGATGAAACTTTTTTTGAGCCAATGAGAGGGGATGGCGTGCGAGAGCAAATATAGCCGAACTTTGTGGGGCGGTAATTCAAGGTCCTTAAGGGGGTAGGTTGGTCGTTCTGGTACCTTTCAATCACGCCTCAGAAAAATCAGGGCAGTTGTAAAAATTCTGAGGATACTTGTTTGTAGATCTAGCCTTCGTCTAACGATTACACATCTCAAAGTCAACCTTGTTACATCACACCACCAGGTGGTGAGTCTATTCTAGAGCACTAAACGGTGTTTTTCAAAATCGATTCTTCTTGACCCCACATACAAAGCGTCTGAAAATTTACACAGATACGGGAAGAGTGAGGTTACTAATATGTTGGAGCCATTTTTTGAATTTCGCTCTTGAATTTTCTAGGATCACTTTTGAACGCTGATTTTTCACAATTTTTCGTCTTCAAAATCGATCTTTTTTTAGACCCCACATACAAAGCGTCTGAAAATTTACACGAGAGTACGGGAAGAGTGCGGTTACTAATATGTTGGAGCCTTTTTTTGAATTTCACCCTAGAATTCTAGAAAATATGACTATAAGTAAACCGGAAATGAAAAGTTCGAAAAAAAAGTTTGTCTGATCGGAATAAAATACCACCAAATTGAAGCTGGATTTCACTGATCAAAAGGTTGGCTTACAGCTAATCAAATATTTTAACCAATCAGCGTCAAATTCGATATTAGGTTTAACTTTTGGCTTAAAAATAATTGAAATTTCTAGATTCGATTTAGAAATTCCGATAATTTTAATGTCATGCATCGTTTCGGTGGGTCATATTCACCAATAAAAAATGTTCATATCATGGTGGAATACCGGTTCTGCGGGTAAAGCAAAAAAATATTCGAATTTTGAAAATTCTAGATTTTGTTCTAGATTGTTTTGAAAAAATTAATTCTATAAGGGGCTCAAAAAATTACGACACCTACCCCTTAAGGGATGTGGGTGCAGTGTTATTTTCGACCACGGTCGCAAAAGTGACTTCATATACCATCCAGGACCTCGGGAACGTTTGCAATTAAAAAAAAACACCAATTATTTCTGGAATTTTTCTAGAACATTGAAATCGCTTGCTAACTGAAATGCCCGAATAATGACAGATGATCAAAAACAAAATAACCCATTAGTGATCAATTTTTACGGAAATTCAGACCAAAATAAAATTGAAACTTTTGACCAAATATTCTAGAAAATTTCCGAAAAATATCGTTTCGGACTTGCATAAAAACGGAAAATAATTCTAGATATGGTATCATTTCAGAATACAAAAAATCAACTCGCAAGAAAAAATTACTCAAAATTAAAGTTTCATTATGATAGTTGTTCAGATTTTTGCGCCTTTTCAAATATTCAATTTTTAGCCACATCAATGTAATAATGGCGCGCATTAAATCAGCATGAAATATGATTGCAGAGAAATATAAAAAAATTATTAAAATTTCCTTGGTTCAAAAGTTTAATAAGATAATGAGAAAATTATGAAAAAGAAGAAAAGAAATCGCAGTACCGTTCGTGAGGTATACTTTTTTTTGTAAAATAATCCTATTTTGCCTATATTTAACTTTAGCAAGTAATTTCAAAAATAATTTTCGGCGAATTAAGATGAATTTATAAGATATTCTTGGTTGCAATTGTAGAGAATTTTTTCTGACCAATAATTTCGGCATATGTGATTTTGGATACGTGGATATGACGGTATACTTCAATGGAAAGAAATACCAGCAATTAGGTTTTATGCATTTAAAGGTTGATGTGATAATATTTTCTAAAAATGAATCAGTTTTTGACTTTTCAAGGTTACGGACTACAATAAACAATTGGAAAATAAACGTTCACTCAATTCTCACGAAAGATATTTGAGTTTTAAAAGGGCTTATTTTTCCCCAGCAAATTGCTGGAAGCACCCACAATCCCCTTAAGGCATTTCAAACGCGTATAATTAGTGGGTAATAATATCAAAAAACGTCTGTTTTTAATAAAAGGATAAGTGAAAAACATTGATGTTTTTAATTCAAAGACATTTCGTACTAAATTCACTTCCGCACACCGGAATAAAATTGCATAGGTATATAGTTTCAATAATAAAATTACAATAATATCATAAATTTAAAATGAATCAAAAAGTTCCTTATTGTGACAAAATTGAGCTAGATATTGACACAAGAAAAAATCCAGCACTTTTACACGTAACGCGTGGACAAAGAGATGATTACCATACGAAAGAAGACCGAAAGTACTATCAGTACCATAAGTCTCAAATTAACAAAAAATCCATTAATTTAAAATGCATTTATGCAAATACCAAAAAATGTCCAGCTTCGCTTATCATTCTACCAAGAAAAAAAAATGATAAAAAATGGCGATAAACCAAAAAAATTTGTGATGAACACAGATGTCAAATTGGACACAACATTAGCTGAAGATTGGGAAGTCAAATATGAGTCCGGAAAATTCGACCACTGTGATTTTTTTAAAAATCAAGTTCCACAATCAAAAAGACCAAGAATGAAAGAAATCGTCGAGCAAAATTCAACTCCCGCCCAAATTCAAGCCTGGAATCAACAATGGCCCCGTTTTGGACCAGGTGGTGCTTTGGGACGAGNATCAAAAATGCCAAATTCAGCATGTGGAAACCGCCTGGGAAATGCACAAAAAAGGTGGCGCACGTCTTTTGGAGAAAATTTCCGATACAAGAAACGAAAAAAAATCCAAAGATTATTTTCTTGGCAAAGATTTTAAAAGTTCTTCTGCTCAAGTTGATCCTTCCTATTTAACTGTTTTTGACACTTGCCCTGATACATTAACTTTTAATTCGTTAAACTATATCCATTTAAACCTGAAAACGAAAAATATGACTCCTATCTTTTTATGGTCTGAATTGCATTTTTAAAATTTCCCGGACTTGTTTGTTGATGGCACATTTTCAGTGTGTCGTAATATTGAATTCGCACAAATTTATATTTTTTCAGTAAATATTCAAAATTCATCAAATACCAAATCATTTTCTTATCCATTTATGAAATTTTTGATGAAAAAACGGTCTAAAAAAAATTATGAACAAATTTTGAGATTTTGCAAGAAAATTTATTTTCAAAAATTTAAAACTAAATTGAACATTTCGACATTCCACTGTGAATTAGCATTTATTCGAGCGGTTAAATCTATTTTTCAAAATTCTCAAATTTTGTTATGTTCAGTCCATATCATACGCACATTTCAAAAAAATTTTATCAACAAAATTTCCGGTAATTTTTAGAAAAACCCTAAATTGTTTTACATTTGGAAAGTAATTTGCGGTGCAATTTTTTTGAACTTATCGTCCGTAGATATTATGGCTTCATTTAGAATATTTTTGATGGAACAAAGAATATTTTAGAACAGAACATTCAAGAAAAATTTAAAAAATTTTGTGAATTATTTAAATACATTTTTTCAAACGAAAACCCTAAAAGACTTCTTCCTATGGAACGCGAAAAACAATTATCCGAAATTTTATCTAATTTTTATGAATTTATCTGTCGAAAACCAATTGAACATTTTTCTGATACTGTTTTTCGATTGGAAATCTTACAAAACCATAAAAATCGAGTAAATTATAAACCGTCAACCAAACATTATTCTGTTAACACCAACTAAGATATTGGTAAAATAATTTGAGAGAAAATTTCTGATAATTCATCGGATGAATCGTCTGATGAATAATCTTCTGTTAAAAAAATCCAATTGTAAATAAAAATTTGTTATAAATAAAATTATTTCTCAAAAAATTTCTCATAAAATTCAAAAACTTAATACAGCGCGTGTTCTGAATTTGCGCGAACAGCCTAGTTTATAAATTAATAAAATCCAATTCAAAAATTGTTTATGTATTTTTAAAGTAATTTGCATCAGGGAACGGAATCAAAGATTATTCAAGTTATCTACCTATCTGACTCTTCTTAGGTGATAATATAATGCTGTAATTAGAATTCTCGCGTTTAATCATGTACAAAATATCGAAATATCCCACTTCTCATACAGCCTACGCATTCTCGCTTTTTCTTATTTTTTGATTTTGAAATTATTTTTGTCTTTTTAGTCAGAAAAAGTTGTACAATAGTAATCAAGGATTCATTATTTTGCGTAGGTTAGCCTTAACATGGCGCTATTATGATAAATGCTATGAGATGCTCTTTGTGTAGGTTAAGAGCTATGCGAGGGATCTCAGATTAGTACAGCCCGAGTTTTCTCGTTGACCGCGCTTTGTTTCTTCTGCAAAAATACTGGATTTTGATCGGTCAAAATCCAAAATAACTGTAATACAGTTACTGTATCTACATGTAATTGTTTCATTTTTGCGGAAGAAAAAAAACCGCAGTAAATGAGAAAACTCAGGCTGTATAGACTACAGTATAGTAGCAAAAACATTAAATTTTTAAATTTTGATAAAATTTACTTTCGTATTATTTATGTGGTGAAAACTAAGCTATAAAAAAATTTCCTGAAAGTGATATCGATTATCTCAAACGTAAGAAAAAAAGCTAAAAAATCCTGACTAAGGAATTCATAGATTCATGAGTTCATTCTAGCCCGGAAAAATGTTTTTACGTCAGAGCGCTAATCGTTACGAAGAAACTTTAGATTTGTAAGTATTTACACCATATCTACCTTTAAAATATTATCGTTATACAAATTGCATAGACAAGTCAAACTTAAGAATATTTTAAAAAGTTTCTGTGATGGTTAAGACTTAACAGTTAAGTGCTCAAACGTGCGAAAATTTCGAGAGTCCAATACCAAAATTGGGAAAAATTAAGTGTGGGATTTTGAGTGAAAAACATAAATTTCACTTGATTATTCATGACTAAGAAATTTTGAAGTTTCATAAATAGTACACCCCGATGAGGGAATACGAAGTATTTTTGGTTTATCCATTGAGCTAGGTTAATATTGTGACTTTTTTAAATACAGTTGTTATCTGTCTAAATAAAATTAATGAACGAAGTACGATATTCTCACATCACTTAACCCTAGGGTGTTACAGTAAATTGGCCATTTGACTTCTATAATATTTATGGAAACGTCGTACAGGGGGGGGCAATATCGCCGAAGGTTTTCTGCCGAAAAAATTCGGCGATATTGGCACATTCGGCGATATGAGAACAAAAATTAATTTTTTCGTTCAAAAAATGCGTAGACGTTCGAAATGACGTCATATGTCAAACAATTTTATAATTTTATAAGGAGTTTCACGATAGGTTTGAATGAAGTGAATGACCAAAATGCCCAGCATTTAATACTCTACCCAACGCAATCAAATGAAATTGATAAGAGTAGATTTGGACAATTCAATCATGAAAATGACGTCATTCATGACGCCCAGAAAATAATTTGTAAAATCAATCTCAAAAAAAATTTGACGATATTGGCACATTCGGCGATATTAGCACTAGAAGTAATTCAGCTAAAAATCGTGAAGTTGCGTAGGTTTTTTCGGCGATATTGGGCCGGCGATATCGGGCCCCCCTGTAGTTAAGGAAAAAAATATCTATTATCGGTCCCCTTTTAACTATAGTTAGGGTTTCCACCATTCGACCGATCCGCCAAATCGGTCGAAATCGACTTGGTAGAATTAAATATTGACCTGTACGAAAAACCGAAGAATTTTATCATATGAAAATTGTTTATCAAAAATCGATATTTTTGCAAAAAAATGATAATTTATTTCGAAAAATCGAATAAAAGATTACATGCAAACCTCATATTTGTCTAAGACAATTCAAAATAAGGAAATTCAAAGCTCAAAAAATTTTTCTGCGTCATTTTAGACCCAGTGAGTCGGGATTTTTTTATGAAATTTTAAGCCATTTTTCTGATCAGGTGTTTTTCGTGGCTTTCTTTTTATACTACTTTCAAAAAAATCAAGCAAAGTACCCCTTAAGGGTGGCCTTCACAAATGGGCCTAGAAGCAAATTTTCCCAATTTTATCTTTATTCTTTTCTTACTGTTTTTAAACAAGACAAAATTACTGTTTTTTCGGTGGATACTGAGACCAAATTCAAGAATAAAGAAATTTTATATAAACTTCAACTTGAATTTTTTGCTCACGTCTTTCCGTTAAATTCAGTCATAAATCATTTTTCCCATAAAAACTCAGTAGGAATACAGTTGAAAAAATAATTCCGTTATTTTGTAAGCACGTTTCTGATGGACGGCCATCCCTCACCCCCCCTCTTTCAATTTTAATAGGATGCAAGTATTTTTGCTCAAAACATCAGTCAGACACAAAACTTTTCTGAAGTTTTACACCTTCGATAAGTTGGCCATTTGAAAACCCGGTTTTTCGCCGTAAAAAAGTTACGACGACCACCTCCATTAAGTGAGTGGGTAGTCGCGACTTTGAGCCTTTTCCAAGGTCATTTCCGCCAAAACAAGCAAATGGTGAATTGTTAAAAACATTCGTAACTAACAAACCACTTCCGGTAATTTGTGATTTAAAACAGTAATCTGTACAATACCCCCTACGCCGACACCTTTTACGCTTTTCAAAGTTCTTTAAAACGACACGCTTCGTACCTACTCTTTCAATTTTCATCATGTTTTATAGTTTTTTGTGTGAGGCTCCGAGAAGCCAACAAATAATGCAAATTGCTTTGTTTGAAATTGCTTTCGGGGCCAAAAAAATCCAAAAACGAAAACAAAAATATTGCATTTATTCATGATTTAAATTTGAAAGGGCGCTAATTGTTTCTTTTGACGCTCCGCCATTCAAAATTGCACCAAAATCCTTAAAAGGTTTGTATTTACGGAAAAAAAATTTTTTGAAGCATTTTGTGTTCTTAAATTTCGTCAAAATTTAGGCTCAAAATTAAAAGTTGACGTGGCCCTCAAGAGACGCCGAATCAAATTTCAAAAAAAAACTCTCTAGTTCATTGTCAAACAGTCTGTACTTTCAGATGCAGTATGAGTCGAAACTGTATTCTCTCAAACTGGTGGAGGAGCATTAACTTTTGCTTGAGCTCCCAAACTGACATTTCCAACTTTTAATTTTTTTATCGCGGTTTTGTCCGCTGAAAGCAAAAGTTATAACTAGGCGCTTTTAAATTAATGTTTAAGCTTCTCGGAGCCTGACACAAAAAAATGGATGGAATTGAGGAGTAGGTACAAACTGGTGTCCCTTTTAGAATGCTATTTAAAAGCTAGGTGTCGAGTAGGTGGTATTTTATCAGATTTACTGTTAAATTCAAAATATCTACCGCGAAGGTGTTCTTCGTGTTAACAATGTTTTTTGGAATATTCAGCCTATTCTAGTTTGGCGGGAATATGACCTTGGAGAGCTTCAAATCAGCGACACCGACCCTTAAGTACATTTTCGTCTTAGAAAATTCTGTTCTGTCAAGTGTCAAAAAAAAGATTCTGAAATTCTCTTGAAAAAATTACCCCAATAAGTACATCTCTCAGTTCTAAATCCGTTCCCAGTGTCGAGATGCAAAAAGTTCTCCTTACACGACCAGGTGGATGTCGAATGTCAAATAAATGACGGCAAAATTTTCTCTTGAATTACTCCCATAAAAGTATGATTTTAGGCTCCTAAATATTCCATTGTCGATTAATCCAAAAAAAGTGCTCCTTACACACCAGGTTGGCCTTCGAAATGTCAAAATTAATGATCGTCAAAATTTTTTTTGAAAGTTATTCAAATAAATATGATTATTTAGGCCACCGAATAGATATTCCATTTGTCGATATTTCATACCCAAAAGTCTCGTTACAGTACCAGTGTTGGTGTCTTGGTTCAAAACAAAATTAGCCAAAAAAAAATTTTTCGAAAGTGGACCCATAAGTATACTTCATGTTAACTTATGATATTCTCTCAAAACCGCCATATTACCGGTGTTTTCCGCTGATTTAACCGCGTAAACGCGTAAGCTCGAAATAACTTGGAAAATTATATTTGTTGCTACACCGATGACAAAAAACCGTTTACTCTGATAGCTCTTACGCGTTTTTCTGGAGAAGGGGGCACCTTAAAAAGAAAAATACCTAAGTGAGCTCCCAGAATTGCCGTTTACCACTAGAGTTTGCACATAATATTTCTTAAAAACCTCTTCTTAGATTTCGTGTTATTCAATAATTTAAGATAAATGATTGTCAGATTACAGAGATATGATATCAAACGAAATAGGAGATATTCTCAGTTGCTTTTTGGGACGCCTTTATAAAGTATTTCTGAGTCTTCCTGTTAGGGCATATTAAAAGGAAGATTAAATAGTCTGTGTATCCATGTTTCAAAACGGCCCTTGAACACAAGCAAATGATGCCCCGTTAAAGAGTGGGTGACGATATATTAGCGGTTTGTATACTGCAAAGTGTTGAAAACTTGTGCTTAAATCGTCCGAGCCATTTTTTTCATTTGTCTTAGGCTGTCGTGAAAATGCTTATTATTGGCTTAAATCAACATTAAAAAAATCAGTTTTTATAATTTTGTCTTATAATTAAGAATCCGAGTCTGTTTATAATTTAATACTCTTTGAGAAAACATCCTGATAATCAGAACTGCCCTGTTAGTCTGCGCGGCAGATCGACACTATTTCATTTATTTCTATTTAAGCAATTCACTTATTTCTTAACTTGTTCAACTGAAGCTGCAGAGATGCTGGAAATAATCACTTACAAAATAAAGATTTAGGGACAATTTTCACGTTAGAGATATTTTAACGTATTACCAACTTTCCCTGCAATGCGCTATTTGCGTAGTATACAGTTTTGATTATTTTTAAATATGAATCTGCAGCTACGATACCTTAAGTTGCCAAAAATGGTATTTTTCGACGATTTCTAGTAAAATTTTAATAATTACTCTATGTTAGTTTTATTAAAACTCTCAAGTTTTAATAAAGTGTATCAAACTTCCTTGTCAAATATCAAAGTGCAGAGCGCTCTAGTTGGCAGCCTCTTTGTTTTGTGAGCCAAAAAAGAAAGAGAAAGAAATTCTTTCGAAAGAAATACACGCAGGACTAATGACAGTCAACACCTTCCCACGTGACGTCATATTGAAGTAATTTAAGAAATAATGACATCTATATCAGAATTATGTTTATTATATAAACCGAAAAGGCTGGAATACCAGTGTATGTCGACATTTTTCAATTATATATAGCGTTTAAACATAGTGTTCGAATGAAGCCTGGAATCACAATAATGCGTAATTAATACTCCACCAACTTCCATTTTTACCAATATTGACACCGAATGTTAATTTGGAATTCATTGAAAATACGTCATTTATGACGGCGACATGTGGTTTAATTCTAGTATAAATTTCCGACAACTTCGCGAATATTGGGCTTTATTCCCGATATTGCACATTCGGCGATAATTGCACGGAAGTATTTCATCTAAAAATCGTTAATTATTGCGTAGGAGTTTGTATCGGCTGATTACGCAAATTTCGGCCGAGTATCGGCCCCTGTACAAGTGTTGTTTCCGTTTGATATGGGGATAAGGCGCTGCTATATGGATCATGTTTCAGTCAGCAGATGTATAAACCTGTATTCGTTATAGTCCAAAATATTTTAGTGGCGTAGATAGCAAGTATTGTATTATTATCACAATTAGAGAGGCTTCAGATTGGTCGTTCCAGTATGATAAGTTGACTTATCCCGGATGAGAATCATCCCAAACAGAATAATGATATATGTCTTACAACTTTGGTCAGATTTGTGTTCTAGAGTAGAGCTTATTAAGATAATTTGAAAAACTGTTCATGATAAATTCACATAGGGCTGTTCGCGACCCAGAATTAATCCGCGAACAGTTGTTATTTCGTAGAATCAAAGTACCAACTATATTCTGTTGATTAGTAATGATTTTGAATATTAATAACTTACGATTCTTGATTTGAAATGTTACTCATTTTGTGATGAGTAAGTCATTTAAAATCAAAAGAGGTAATCTAGTAATAAGTTTTCCACAGATTTTTTATTGCTATGAATCTAGTTCAATTTATTGTTTTCATCTCAAGTATTTTCGATTTTCGAAATATTCTTTACTCTTAAAACTTTTTGTTGACATATTTAAGGTTGTGTGAAATTCGTGAAATCTAAGCTAGCTGCAAAGATTAGTCTTGAACGGCTATAACTTTTGTTAATTATTGCAGGAGGAATTTACATTGAATATGCATATGTAATTCAACCCATGAGGATAGCTGAGACCAGACCGCAATTTCAAAATATATGCTAATGAGATTTCAGTTTGTTTTAACTCTCGATATGCTTCAAAACATTCGCATTATTTCAACATATTTTCAAAAAGAACAGAATAATTGACAAGCTATTCCACCAATCGATTTCCGGCCAAATCGACCACTAAGGTTAATTTGTCACTTACTAGTGACTGAATTTTTGTGTCAGAATTTATTTCCGCGTTTGGATTGATGGTTAAAATTATTAATTTTCTCAATAATCACTACTTTTTTCCGAAAAATTGAGTCGTTTACTACTTCGAAAAATCGCATATTTGACGAAAATAGGGAGTTTTTCGACTATTAAAGCTTCCCGAGCTCCCCGAAAATTAGTTTGTATTTATGTACTGCGAGAACCTACGTTGAATGTCATTGATATCATTAAAAGTTCCGCCGGATCGCGCGCCAAAAAATTTCTTTTTGAAAATAAAATTCTCCTTTTTTCTTAAGGTATTCCAAAAAAATTTGTGCAAAAAAAATTTCGAAATTTTTTTGCGAGCGTTTAGTCAATTTAAAAAAAAATTGAAAAAAATTTCGAAACTTTTCCTTTTTTTTAAACTTGATAAAAGGCCCGCAAAAAAATTTCGAATTTTTTTTGCTTACCATATCTTTTTGGAAAACTTGGATTTATTTTTGACTTTATAAAATATCTGATTGCCATGAAAGTATTACTGTTAACCTGTTGGAATGGCACACCAAGCTAAAATAATCTGCTCGAAAAAACCGAGCGGGTCGGATCAAACCGACTCAGATCATTTTTCCGATCAGATCCGCAGTTTGTGGGCTCGGTCTTTTGTTCCGATGTCGTAGTTCAGCAAAGTTTTTGATAATGTGCTTCAATCGATCTGATTGATCGTGTGATGATATTTCACGCAGCGCGAGAGCTATAAAACCAAACTTAAGGATTTTGCGAGTAATTTTTCGGAAGCAATGAATGACTGAGTACATTTATATAACTTCATTAATTGAGAGTGCATTTTCGACTTATTGTATTTTTTTATTAAACTACGTTTTGCGTTAGCAGTCTTCAAATTTTTTGTTTCTTCAGTTTATTTTCAGATTTTTTTTTTTGATGGTGTGTTTTTTGTGTAGTTTATGTTGTGTTTTTAAATTTATTCAGTATTTTAAAAAATATAATTGGTTTTTTTATTTTATATTTCGTTGAAAATTAAAGAAAAAAGTTTGAAATTACATTCAATTATATTGAAAATTTAATTAAATTATCGCATAATTTATCGGCGGACGTTTTATACAATAATTAAGAATTAAAATATAATTGTTTTTGGAAGTTAAAAATGTCAAATAAATTGCAATTTTGAATTCTATAATTTAGAATTTTGAAAACTTTGAAATAAATAAAATTGAATTTGTTGAAAAATTAGAAATTATTTGGGAAAATTGATAATCCAATTTGGATTTAACTATTGAAAATGTTATTTTTATTAAAAACTTTTCTCAACGATTAGATTACGTCAAAAATTCGAATAAATCCATTAAAAATATTTTAATTTTAAAAAATGAAAAAATTTTTTGTAATAAATTTAAAAATTTAACTCGAAATTTAGATTACATCTTAGATTATAAGAATGTGTTTAAGAATTTTTAACGAAATTTAAAATGTCATAAAAACCTGATATATGTTTTTTTATTTTTTATTTCTTTCTAGCTAAAATTTTTTCTAAAAAATAAAAAAAAATTTTATATAATTTTTTTGATGAAACTTTCAAATTTTAGAGAAATTTTGTTTTTGTAGAAAATTCTCAATTATTAAGCAATTAAAATTTATTATAGTAAAATACTTTTCTTCGACTGAAAAAAATTCGCTGAAATTTTTTTTGCAGGTGTTTAAGACAAATTATTAAAAAATGGAAAATTTTTTTTTTTCATTTTTTTGAAATTGTCTGAACGCTGCAAAATATAAATTATCCAGGCAAATTTTTTTGTCCAGTCGTCGAAAAATACTTAGAAAAGATCCGAGAATAATATGTGCCAAAAAACTTTGATTCTAAAGTCAACAAGGCATTATTTTTATATAACAAAACAAATTTTGGACCAACGCCATCTCTTTTTTTCAATTTCTAAGTTTTTGGTATCAAAAAATCAAAGTTTGAGAGCCTGATAAATGACAAAATTTCAAAATTTTTTTTTTTTAAATTTGTTTATTTCAGTTTATAAGCTGGCGTTGACCCAAAAATTACCGATGTGGCATGTTTTAAAAAACTTAAATACGAAAGGTACGAAAAATTCGCTATTATTTTTGATCACGTGTAACGACCAAACATTTTTTTTATTTTTTTTCCATTTTTCATATGTTATTAATCTCCTCAATCAGTTCAGAAGATCCACCTATAATTCTATAGGTCGAATTAATGGTGAATAGCAACAATTACAATGTATTGTGCAATAACCACGACACTATTTCAATGTTTTTCCCTGGTTATTATCTTGGTTTTTGATCGCTAAAAAATCAGAAAATGGATTTTTGTACAACAATGATATAATAAACGTTTTTATCATTTTTCGAGAGAGCTTGGACCGAAAATTTTAAATATAAACGATTAATATTCTTGCGTTACAATCGGAGTACAAATTACATCATACGGTAAACAATTTACTCCTGGTTTTGTGGCCAATCAACCCTGAAAAGTAGGCGAACGAAATTAGATTGCTAAAGATGTTCGAAAGTATTTTGTCAATGTAATTAATAAAAGTCCATTTGAAATTGCTTGCATTGTTCAAACATTTGCACTCACACCGGGCACTGCCAACCCCTTTAATACCGGTGCAACCCAGCTCGATGAAACTTTTTTTTGAGCCATGAGAGGATGGCGTGCGAGAGCAAATACAGCCGAACTTTTGGGCAGTAATTCAAGGTCTTAAGGGTTAGGATGTCGTAATCTGGTACCTTTCAATCACGCCTCAGAAAAATATAGGCAGTTGTAAAATTCTGAGGATACTTGTTTGAGATCTAGCCTTCGTCTAACCGTTACACATCTCAAAGTCAACCTTGTTACATCACACCACAGGTGGTGAGTCTATTCTAGAGCACTAAACGGTTTTTTCAAAATCTTTCTTTTAGACCCCACATACAAAGCGTCTGAAAATTTACACAGTACGGGAAGAGTGAGGTTACTGTAAATTGGAGCCAATTTTTTGAATTCGCTCTTGAATTTTCTAGGATCACTTTTGAACGCTGATTTTCACAATTTTTCGTCTTCAAAAATCGATCTTCTTTTAGACCCCACATAAAAGACGTCTGAAATTTCACATCAGAGTAGGGAAGAGTGGGTTACTATATGTTGGACATTTTTTTGAATTTCACCCTAGAATTCTAGAAATATGACTATAAGTAACCGCGAAATGAAAAGTTCGAAAATAAAGTATGTCTGATCGGAACAAAAAGTACACCAAATTGAAGCTGAGATTTCACTGATAAAAGGTTGCTTACAGCTAATCAAAATTTTAACCAATCAGCGTCAAATTCGATAATTATGTTTAACATTTGGCTTAAAAATAATTGAAATTCTAGAATTCGATTTAGAAATTTTCCGATAATTTAATGTCATGCATCGTTTCGGTGGGTCATATTCACCAATAAAAATGTTCATATTCATGGTGAAATACCGGTTTTCTGCGGGTTAAAGGCAAAAAAATATTCGAATTTTGAAAAATCAATTCTTCTAATTTTTTGAAAAAATTGTACATGAGTTCTAGTATTGTTATTCGAAAATTTCATAATTATTTCTATAAGGGCTCAAAAAATTACGACACCTACCCCTTAAGGGGATTGTGGGTGCAGTAGTTATTTCGACCACGGTCGCAAATTCGGTATTTCTGTCTACCATCCAGCACCTCGGGAATCGTTTGCAATTAAAAAAAACACCAAATTATTTTGGAGTATTTTTTTCTAGAACATTGAAATCGCTTGCTAACTGAAATGCCCGAATAATGACAGATGATCATAAACAAAATAACCCATTAGTTATCAATTTTTTACGAAATTCAGACCAAAAATAAAATTGAAATTTTTGACCAATATTCTAGAAAATTTCCAAAAATATCGTTTCGGACTTGCATAAAACGGAAAATAATTCTAGATATGGTAATCATTTCAGAATACAAAAAATCAACTCGCAAGAAAATTACTTTAATTAAAGTTTCAATATGATAGTTGTTCAGATTTTTGCGCCTTTCAATATTTCAATTTTTAGCCTAATCAATGTAATAATGGCGCGCATTAAAATCAGCATTAAATAATGATTTGCGAGAAATATAAAAAAATTATCAAAATTTTCTTGGTTCAAAATTTAATAAGATATAGAGAAGTATTATGAAAAGAAGAAAGAATCGCATGTTACCGTTCGTGAGGTATACTTTTTTTTGGAAAATAATCACATTTGCCTATATTTAACTATAGCAAGTAATTTTCAAAAATAATTTTCGGCGAATAAGATGAATTATTAAAATATTCTTGATGCAATTTAAGAGAATTTTTTTTCTGACCAATAATTTCGGCATTATGTGAATTTTTGGATACGTGGATATGCGGTATACTTCAATGGAAAAGAAATACCAGCAATTAAGGTTTATGCATTTAAAGGTTGATGTTGATAATATTTTCTAAAAATGAATCATTTTGACTTTTCAAAGGTTACGGACTACAATAACAATTGGAAAAATAAACGTCACTCAATCTCACGAAAGATATTTGAGTTTTTAAAAGGGCTTATTTTCCTCAGCAAATTGCTGGAAGCACCCACAATCCCCTTAAGGCATTTCAAACGCGTATAATTAGTGGTAATAATATCAAAAACGTCTGTTTTAATAAAAGGATAAGTGAAAACATTGATTTTTAATTCAAAGACATTTCGTACTAAATTCACTCCGCACACCGGATAATTGTATATAATTTTCAATTTTTTTCAATATCATATAATTTAAAATGATCAAAAAGTTCCTTATTTCTGACAAAATGAGCTGATATTGACACAGAAAAAATCCAGCACTTTACACGTAACGCGTGGACAAAGAGATGATTACTACGAAAGAGACCGAAAGTACTATCAGTACATAAGTCTCAAATTAACAAAAAATCCATTAATTTTAAATGCTTTATGCAAATATACCAAAAAATGTCCAGCTTCGCTTATCATTCTACCAAGAAAAAAAGATAAAAAATGGCGTAAACCAAAAATTTGTGATGAAACACAGATGTCAAATGGACACAAAATTAGCTGAAGATTGGGAAGTCAATATGAGTCCGAAAATTGACCACTGTGATTTTTTAAAAATCAAGTTCCACAATCAAAATACCAAGAATGAAGAAATCGTCGAGCAAAATTCAACTCCCGCCACAATTCAAGCCTGGATCAACAATGGCCCCGTTTTGGACCAGGTGGTGCTTTGGACGAGTTTTCGATTCGAACAAACCAGATCGGCAATTATTCATCCAAAAATGCAAATTCAGCATGTGGAACCGCCTGGGAAATGCACAAAAAAGGTGGCGCACGTCTTTTGGAAAAATTTCCGATAACAAGAAAACGAAAAAAAATCCAAAGATTATTTTCTTGGCAAAGATTTAAAAGTTCTTTGCCTCAGTTGATCCTTCCTTAACTGTTTTGACACTTGTCCCACTACATTAACTTTTATTTCGTTAACTATATCCATTTTAAACCTGAAACGAAAAATATGGACTCCTATCTTTTTATGTGTCTGAATTTGCATTTTTTATAATTCCCGACTTGTTTTGTTGATGGCACATTTCTAGTGTGTCGTAATATTGAATTCGCACAAATTTATATTTTTTCAGTAAATATTCAAAATATTATCAAATACAAATCATTTTCTTATCCATTTATGAATTTTTGATGAAAAAAAGGTCTAAAAAATTATGAACAAATTTTGAGATTTTGCAAAAAATTTATTTCTCAAAATTTAAAACTAAATTGAACATTTCGACATTCCACTGTGAATTAGCATTTATCGACGGGTGTTTAAATCTATTTTTCAAGATTCTCAATTTTTTATGTCAGTAATCCCTCCATTGTCACACTTTTGTTAATACCGGCTTTTAGGAACGTAGTTGTTTTTAAGAGTACCTTGTATATTACAAAGTTGATAAGGGATCATCATACGCACATTCAAAAATTTTTTGTCACAAAAATTTCGGTATTTTAGAAACCTAATATTGTTTATTTGGACAAGTAATTTGCGTGCAATTTTTTGAACTTATCGTCCGTAATATTATGGTATTTCGGAATTATTTGATGAACAAAAATATTTTAGAACAGAAATTACAAGAAAATTTAAAAAATTTTTTCATTATTTAAATCATTTTTTAAACGAACCCTAAAAGACTTCTTCCTATGAGACGCGAAAACAATTATCCGAAATTTTATCTAATTTATGATATCTGTCGAAAACCAATTGAACTTTTTCTAGACTTTTTTTCGATGGAAATCTTACAAAAACCATAAAATCGAGTAATATTATAAACCGTCAACCAAACATATCCTGTTAACACAACTGTATTGAAATTTCTGGAGAAATTCTGATATTCATCGGATGATGTCTGATGAATAATCTTTCTGTTAAAAAATCCAATTGAAATAAAATTGTTATAAATAAAATTATTTCTCAAAAAATTTCTCATAAAATTCAAAAAACTTAATACAACGCGTGTTTCTGAATTTGCGCGAACAGCCTAGTATTAAAATTAAATAAATCCAATTCAAAATTGTTTTAGTATTTTTAAGTAATTTGCATCAGGGAACGGAATCAAAGATTATTCAAGTTATCTACCTATCTGACTCTTCTTAGGTGATAATATAGCTGCTTGTAATTAGAATTCTCGCGTTTAATCATGTACAAAATATCGAAATATCACTTCTCATACAGCCTACGCATTCTCGCTTTTTCTTATTTTTGATTTTGAAATTATTTTTGTCTTTTTAGTCAGAAAAAGTTGTACAATAGTAATATCAGGATTCATTATTTTGCGTAGGTTAGCCTTAACATGGCGCTATTATGATAAATGCTATGAGATGTCTCTTGGTGTAGTGTAAGAGCTATGCGAGATCTCGAATTAGTACAGCGCCGAGTTTTCTCGTTGACCGCCGCTTGTTTTCTTCTGCAAAAATACTGGTTTTGATCGGTCAAAATCCAAAATAACTGTATCTAATTGTTCATTTTTGCGGGAAGAAAAATAAACCAGTAATGAGAAAACTCAGGCTGTATTAGACTACAGTTTAGTAGCAAAACATAAAATTTTTAAATTTGATAAAATTACTTTCGTATATATTTATGTGGGTAAAACTAAAGCTATAAAAAAATTTCCTGAAAGTGATATCGATTATCTCAAACGTAGAAAAAAGCTAAAAAATTCTGACTAAGGAATTCATAGATTCATGAGTTCATTCTAGCCCGGAAAATGTTTTTACGCAGAGCGCTAATCGTTACGAAGAACTTAGATTTGTAAGTATTTACACCATATCTACCTTTAAAATATTATCTGTTATACAAATTGCATAGACAAGTCAAACTTAAGAATATTTTAAAAAGTTTCTGTGATGGTTAAGACTTAACAGTTAAGTGCTCAAACGTGCGAAAATTTCGAGAGTCCAATACCAAAATTGGGAAAAATTAAGTGTGGGATTTTGATGAAAACATAATTTCACTTGATTATTCATGACTAAGAAATTTTGAAGTTTCATAAATAGTAACCCCGATGAGGGAATACGAAGTATTTTTGGTTTATCCATTGAGCTAGGTTAATATTGTGACTTTTTTCAATACAGTTGTTATCTGTCTAAATAAAATTAATGAACGAAGTACGATATTCTCACATCACTTACTTCTATAAATATTTATGAACGTCGTACAGGGAGGGGCAATACGCCGAAGTTTTCCTGCCGAAAAAATTCGGCGATATTGGCACATTCGGCGATATGGAGCACAAGACTTAAATTTTTTCGTTCAAAAAATGCGTAGACGTTGAAATGAGCTCATATGTCAAACAATTTTTAATTTTATAAGGAGTTTCACGATAGGTTTGAATGAAGTAGTGACCATGGAAATGCTAGCATTTATATACTCTACCCAACGCAATCAAATGAAATTGATAGAGTCAGATTTGGACAATTCAATCATGAAAATGACGTCATTCATGAGCGCCCACAACAGTAATTCTGTAAAATCATCTCAAAAAAATTTGACGATATTGGCACATTCCGATCAGTTAGCATAAGAAGTAATATCAGTTTAAAATCGTGAGATAATTGCGTAGTTTTTAGGCGATATTGGCGCGGATATCGGTTCGCTTTTCCGTGTATATATTTATCGGTCCCCTTTTAACTATAGTTAGGTTGTTCACATGTCGAACCATCCGCCAAATCGGTCGAAATTCGGACTTGGTAGAATTAAATATTGACCTGTACGAAAAACCGAAGAATTTATCATATGAAATTGTTTATCAAAAATCGATATTTTTGCAAAAAAAATGATTAATTTATTTCGAAAAATCGTATTTTTCGCCAAATAAGGTGGTTTTCTTGCTCTCAAAACTCAGGACACAGACGCCGTAAGTGAGATTTTTTTTTAAGGGAAAGATAATCATAGATTCTTGGT
>SCLH01000891.1:363006-373728 GCA_004367855.1 Oikopleura vanhoeffeni
TATTTTCGCCAAATAAGGTGGTTTCTGCTCTCAAACTCAGGAACAGACGCCCGTAAGTGAGATTTTTTTTAAGGGAAAGATACATCGATTCTGGTTATGATGAATTGTAATCAATAAGTAGGAATCACCTGAGTATTTATGAAAAAAAAAATTTGAAGTTGGGATTAAAAATTTTCAAAGTATTTTTGGTGAAATTTGGCTGACAAAAAAATATTTGAAAAAAGTTTTTTTTGCGAACGTTTTAGCCAATTTAAAAAAAAATGAAAAAAAATTTTTGCAAAATTTTTTCAGAAAAAAATTTTTCGAAAATTATTTTTCATTTTTAAATCGAACTGCACGCTAGCAAAATTTTCGAAAAATTATTTTTCATTTTTAAAATCGACTGAAACACGCGCGCAAATTTTTTTTCATAATTTTTTTCCATTTTGCAATATATTAATTCACCCAAGAAGTTTCGGAACAATCTACTCATTATTTCTATAAGTCCAAATTAATTGTGGAAACTACTAATAGTCAATCTAAAGTGGTCAAGTGAATTCCAGTTTTCGATTTTCATTTTCTAGTATAATTTTCTTTAAAATATAATCTCGATTTGATATTCTATTCGAAATGGGAGAAAAAATTGTTTGGATCACTTGTAACTCCGTCGGCCAGTTGATCAGGAATTTTAAAATCCAGCTGTAATAAATAATCAAAATTGCAAACAGTAGAGTTATCTCTGTATATACCCCTTACTCTCATGAGGCGGAGCTTTCCATTTGCCAGCACGCGATTGAAGCGCGCGCGTCGCAGACAATAGCGCAGTAAAGTCCGCAATATTGCCCGCGCAAGTCTGGTCATTGTGTAGTAGGAGGTAGTATAAGACCGCGGGCCGCGACCATCCAAGTTCGATATTAAGCAACTTAGAAATTATCTTTCGGAGATGATTATCGTTATTTTTGCAAATTAAAAAATAAAGAATGAAATAATTTAAAACATTTATTATACAAATAAATGAGACTTCAGGTGAAATAATTTTTTAATACAAATGCACATCATCATTCAAATGAAGGTGTGATATTTACTAATTCTTTTTTCTGTTGGTATAACCGGATTTACAAAAGAATTAAATACAGAATTAGATAAGCGAATAAACAGTTGAAATATTCCAATTTCAAAGGCGGTTTTTACAGTCAAATTTTGTTGCAGATCATACGGTAGATCATAAAATGAATTAAGTTTTTAGAGAGTTGATTTCTGTGCAAGAGTGAGTTTTAACTTTTGTAAACCGTTTTGGTAAACCGTTTTGTAAACCGTTTTGGTAACCGTTTTGTTAAACCGTTTTGGTCAATGTGTCCAAAAGGTTATACAGTTATTTGATGAAAATTATTATTTATTATTTATTATTTTCTGAGTTTATATACAAAAATTACTTTAGCGGGAAGTTTATAATTCACTCAAGTGGAAGTTATTAATTTCATAAATTACATTTGTACCGTTTCTTCGGATAAACCCTGGATATCAGCGCGTTTAGGATCATTGGCAGATTGAGCAGCCACAGTTTTGCGCCCTATATTTGGGATTTCTAATTTGTGAGTGGTCTCTACTGCCTCAAAAAATTATAAAATTTATATTCTTATTTTTCATTAAACGTCTAATTTATTTTAATTAATTAATTTGAAATCAATGGTTAAAAAAATTATTTTATTTCCTTTTTTTTTTATTCACAAAAATAACTGATTAATCCAGAAAAGATAATTCTTAGAAAATATATTTGAATTCAATTCTACTGTACTTGCTAAATATCCAACTGTTGGTGCTAAAATTACTTTCACTACTGTTTTTTTTATCTCTTTTTGTGAGAAAAAAATGGCGTCTGGGTAAACATAGAAATATATAAAGATTTAGATATATTGATATTCAACGGCTTGGCTAGATTGCTGTCGATTATTTTTTCTAATTTAAGCTGGTGGCGCTGCGAGCTAGATTAAAAAAAATAACGAATTTTTTAATTTTACCTTTCCCGAGTCGTAGAAATTTTTTGAAATTTTTTTTGAATTCTCGTGGTTATTTTAGTCATAAACACCATAAAAATTGAATTTTTGTATATTGTTCAGTTAAATCACATTTTTTTATTTGAAATGACCTAGAAAAATTTTCGAAAAAAAAATTTCGGAATTTTTTTGAGGATAACTGACTTTGGTGAACTGAGTAAAAAATTTAGATGCTGTTCCGAACATTTAAAAAATGCCTTTTTTTTCGTTCAATTTCTATTTTCTTATTTGTTTCAAATCAACGAAAATAAATCTTCAAAATGGCCACTTTACTTTTGGCTTAGGTGACCACATAGTTTTTATATGCTATTTGAAAATCATCTGGATTTTTCGGGATTTTGGTCGAAACTATTTGTTTCCTCATTCTTGTTTCAAAATTTTCCAGCTCATTTTTCTGGAATCCTTAGTCTGAAATATTCGAATGGCTACTTTAACTTATTTTTATATGTCTTTGTTTTGTCTCTTCGCTCTTGTTAATACTCTGAATCATACTGTTTTAAACGAACTACGGATCGCAGAAATACTCCAAGCCGCTCATTATCTGGAATGTAAAAAAATTTTATCACACCCAAACTTGCCGAATCGAAAGCCGACCATCACCGTTTTCAATTTTTTTCATTTAAACTCATGCTGAAAAAAAATTCTGTCGATGTGGTAGAATTTCGGTTATTTTTGTCTTTTTTCACAAATTTCAATTTTCGATTTGACGTAGAAATCGTATAAATAAATTATAATAATCGAGTCGGTGGTCGAAAAGCGTATTTTGAGGGCTACTAAGTAACAAATAAAAAATAATTAATTAGATATTTAGAAACCATGGAGCAAAACGCGCGTTTTTGAGTGTTTTTTCAAAATACGATTTATAAGTTAAAATAATGAATCTGAAGAAATTCAAATTATAGATTATATGCTAAAAAATGGCAACTTGTGTTATAAAAGTTTTTATTCGAAAAGTTTGAAGTGGCAAAAAGTTTCCCATCAGACAAAAAAATGAAAAAGTGCAAATCTGTATAAATGCACCGGCCCCTTAAGTACTTTTAATACGTCAAAAAAGTTCTTTATTCCATTTTAAAAAGTTAAAGAACTTTAAAACTTGATATAATGAAATTTATCAAACATGTACCGCTAACTTAGCGGCGCTAAGGAGCAATGTACATTTTTTGTTTTTTCAGTGGAAAAAGTAGCATTTTTTTGTAAACTCTTAAAAAGTTCATGAAATACAAATTAAAGCAGAAAAGATGACCATTTTGTTATAGAAGTGTCAATAAATAAACAGTTTTATTGTTTTACGTGTGGCTCTGAAGCAAAGAGGGTAAATAAGCAAGTAATATCCACAGATTTAACATCATTTAATCGGCGCTACCAGCTGCAATTGGAGTGGAGATCCATTTATTGAAAAGTCTCGCGTAATACTTTAAGAGTACTTAAAACCAGCTGTATTTGGACTATTTTTTGAGATGTCTACCCTTTTATTCAGTAATTATTGAATATTGTCGCAAAATTTAGAAATCGAAGTTATATAAAGTTTGACTTTTTGCTCACCGAAACGTCCGTGAGGATAAATGATGAACTTGCACAAAAAAGGACTCTGGAAATGGACTTTAAGGGGTAGGTGTTGGTTTTGAGCCTTTTATAGAATAATTTATGACACATTAATATTGGTTATGACTAAGTTGACCCAGGAATCTCATGGTGGCATTGTATTTTTAATTACAATCTATAACAAAATCTAGAGAATTTCAAAATTCAAATATGAATTTGCTTTTAACCCGCATAAAACCGGTATTCCCACCATTGATATGAACATTTTTATTGGTGAATATGACCCGCGAAAAACGATGCATGACATTAAATTATCGGAAATGTCTTTAATCGAATTCTTAGAAATTTCCAATTATTTTTAGCAAAAATGTTAAACTATATATCGAATTTGACGCTGATTGTTTCAAAATTTTGATTAGTGTAAGCCAATTTTTAGATCAGTGAAATCTCAGCTTCAATTTTGTGGACTTAGGTTCAAAATCGGACCACCTTTTTTCTCGAACTTTTCATTTCCGTTCACTTAAAGTCTAGTTTCTAGATTCTAAAATAATAATCAAAAATTGAGAACGATCATATTGGGCGACATTGATTTATCTATCTCAGTCGAAAAAACGGTTTAATTATGAACATCCGTTTAAAAGAAAAATGAGAGTTTGAAGTCTAAAAATTGCAAAAATCGGCGTTAAGTGAGATTCTAGAAAATCAGAACGATCATATTTTATTTTATCTACTAAGTGCGAAAACACCGTGTTATATATAGAACAAGTGTTCTAGGAAAGACTACCTACCTGTTGGTGTTATGTAACAATTTGAGTTAGAGATGTTTAATCTGTTAGACTGAAGGATGGATCTAACAAACAAGTTAAACATCAGATTTTTCAAACTGCCCTAGAATTATTTCTGAAGCGCTCGATTGATTGAAAAGTACTGCAAAAAGCGCACCTACCCCCTTAATGGGTATGTCGTAGGGAACGAACCGGGCAAAAAAAACTAACTTTCGAATTAGGGGTTTAGCAAAAAACACGCGGAAAAACCATAAAAAGCGTTAATTTGAAAGGGAAAAAAATGGATATTTTTTTTTAATTTTTTCCGGTATTTTGACTCTGATTTGACATTTTCTCTGTGAATATACTGAAACTAAGAGCTCATGAGAAAAGACGAAATTATTTATAGATCTAGCCTTAATCTTACAGAAATAGTACATCATATGGGTTTTGACATCTCACAAAAGTCACATATGTTTACAGAAGACCCTTTCAACTCAAAAATCTTCTCCTCCGCAGACGTATATCAAAATTGAGCTAAATTTTCACCAAATTCACGTAACGGGTTTAGTATGTGAATTTTTATTGCGGGGCTTTTTTGATCCGGCGAGCTGAACAATTCAGAACGCAAATAACGACGATTTTTACATTTCAGACTTCAAAATGCTAATTTCCTCCGAGGGATCTATTTGCAAAATGGCTCAAATTTTTATTTCAAGTATTGCTCAGGAACATATTGTTAAGGATTATGGCGATCTGTTTTGCCAATTTACAGCTAAACTCAAAATATAATTTCTTTCAGAAAAAAAAGTGATGAGAAAGTCTAACGTCGAAAGACGATATTTGAAGTTTGAGTGGTCAAATTGAGGACAAAAAAGTGATTTGTTGTTTAACTTTACAATTTTTTTAAAATTTACTTAGAAAAAATCGAAGGAAAAATGCAAAATTCGAAAATTTTTTTGTTGATATTTGCGTGACGTAGTTACACTTAATGTCCGAATATTTCACTTTATCTTTTTCTCTCCTTTAATCAATAAGGTAGGATCACCTAGTATTTATGAAAAAAAAAATTTGAAATTGGGATTAAAAAATTTTCAAAGTATTTTTGTGAAATTTGGCTGACAAAAAAATTTGAAAAAAAGTTTTTTTGCGAACGTTTTAGCCAATTTAAAAAAAATGAAAAAAAAATTTTTGCAAAATTTTTCCAGAAAAAATTTTTTCGAAAATTATTTTTCATTTTTTAAAATCGACTGAAACGCTCGCAAACATTTTTCGAAAATTATTTTTCATTTTTTAAAATCGACTGAAACACGCGCGCAAATTTTTTTTCATAATTTTTATTCCATTTTGCAATATATTATTCACCCCAAGAAGTTTCGGAACAATCTACTCATTATTTCTATAAGTCCAAATTAATTGTGGAAACCCTAACTATAGTCAATCTAAAGTGGTCAAGTGAATTCCAGTTTCGATTTTCATTTCTAGTATAATTTTCTAAAAATAATAATCTCGATTTGATATTCTATTCGAAATGGGAGAAAAAATTGTTTGGATCAACTTGAACTCCCGTCGGACAGTTGATCAGGAATTTTAAAAATCCAGCTTGTAATAAATAATCAAAATTGCAACAGTAGAGTTATCACTTGTACCCCTACTCTCATGAGGAGGTTGTAGCCTACAACTTGTAGGGTCTCCAAATCCAATATTTGACATTTTTAAAAGCCTATAACTTTTAATTTACCTAAGATAGAAACAATTCAATTACATATTATGAAATCTCATAACCTTGAGCAGTTATAATTTTTGAGAAAAAAACAGTTCACGAACGACTATAAAATATGCTCAGCTAAATCACTCTCGACTCAATATTTTGAAAAAAAAATTTTAGTGCTAAAATTACTTCCATATACTGTTTTTTTATCTCTTTTTTGTGAAGAAAAAATGGCGGTCTGGGTAAACATAGAAAATATAAAGAATTAAGATATATTGATATTCAAACGCTTGGCTAGATTGCTGTCGATTATTTTTTCTAATTTAAGCTGGTGGCGCTGCTGAGCTAGATTATAAAAAATAACGAATTTTTAATTTTACCTTTCCCGGAGTCGTAGAAATTTTTTGAATTTTTTTTTGAATTCTCCGTGGTTATTTTAGTCATAAACACCATAAAAATTGAATTTTTGTATATTGTTCAGTTAAATCACATTTTTTATTTGAAATGACCTAGAAAATTTTCGAAAAAAAATTTCGGAATTTTTTTTGAGGATAACTGACTTTGGTGAACTGAGTAAAAAATTTAGAATGCTGTTCCGAACATTTAAAAAATGCCTTTTTTTTCGTTCAATTTCTATTTTCATTATTTGTTTCAAATCAACGAAAATAAATCTTCAAAATGGCCACTTTAACTTTTGGCTTAGGTGACCACATAGTTTTTATATGCTATTTGAAAAATCATCTGAGATTTTTTCGGGATTTTTGGTCGAAACTATTTGTTTCCTCATTTCTTGTTCAAAATTTTTCAAGCTCATTTTTCTGGAATCCTTAGCTGAAAATATTCCGAATGGCTACTTTAACTTTATTTTTATATGTCTTTGTTTTGTCTCTTCGCTCTTGTTAATACTCTGAATCATACTGTTTTAAACGAAACTACGGATCGGCAGAAATACTCCAAGGCCCTCATTATCTAGAATTAAAAAAATTTTATCACACCCAAACTTGCCGAATCGATAAGCCGACCCATCCACCGTCTTCAATTTTTTTTCATTTAATTCATGCTGAAAAATATTTCTTTCGATGTGGTAGAATTTCGGTTTTTTTCGTCTTTTTTCACAAATTTCAATTTTCGATTGCGACGTAGAAATCGTATAAAATAGAATTTAATAAATCCGAGTCGGTGGTCGAAAGCGTATTTTAGTGCTACTAAGTAACAAATAAAAAATAATAAATTTTACTGTTATTTAGAAACCATGGAGCAAAACGCGCGTTTTAGTGTTTTTTCAAAATACGATTTATAAAGTTAAAATAATGAATCTGAAGAAATTCAAATTATAGATTATATGCTAAAAAATGGCAACTTGTGTTTAATAAAAAGTTTTTATTCGAAAAGTTTGAAGTGGCAAAAAGTTTCCCATCAAGACAAAAAAAATGAAAAAGTGCAAATCTGTAAAATGCACCGACCCCCTTAAAGTACTTTTAAATACGTCAAAAAGTTTCTTTATTCCATTTTTAAAAAGTTAAAGAACTTTAAAAACTTGATATAATGAAAATTTATCAAACATGTACCGCTAACTTAGCGGCGCTAAGGAGCAATGTACATTTTTTGTTTTTTCAGTGAAAAAGTAGCATTTTTTTGTAAACTCTTAAAAAGTTCATGAAATACAAATTAAAGCAGAAAAAGGAATGAACCATTTTGTTATCAGAAGTGTAATAATAAAAGTTTTATTGTTTTACTGTGTGGCTCTGAAGCAAAAGAGGGTAAATAAGCGAGTAATATCCACAGATTTAACATCATTTAAATCGGGCTACCAGTCTGCAATTGGAGTGGAGATCCATTTATTGAAAAGTCTCGCGTAATACTTTAAGAGTACTTAAAACCCAGGACTGTATTTGGACTATTTTTTGAGATGTCTACCCTTTTTATTTAGTAATTATTGAATATTGTCGCAAAATTTAGAAAAAATCGAAGTTATATAAAGTTGACTTTTTGCTCACCGAAACGTCCGGGAGGATAAACTGATGAACTTGCACAAAAAAGGACTCTGTGGAAATGGACTTTAAGGGGGTAGGTGTTGATTTTTTGAGCCTTTTATAGAATTAATTTATGACACATTAATATTGGTTATGACTAAAGTTGACCCAAGGAATCTCATGGTGGCAATTATTTTTTTCATGACAATCTACAACAAAATCTAGAATTTTCAAAATTCAAATATGTATTTGCTTTAACCCGCATAAAACCGGTATTCCACCATGATATGAACATTTTTTATTGGTGAATATGACCCGCGAAAAACGATGCATGACATTAAAATTATCGGAAATGTCTTAATCGAATTCTAGAAATTTCAATTATTTTTAGGCAAAAATGTTAAAACTTATTATCGAATTTGACGCTGATTGTTTCAAAATTTTGATTAGTTGTAAGCCAATTTTTAGATCAGTGAAATCTCAGCTTCAATTTTGTGGTACTTAGGTTCAAATCGGACCACCTTTTTTCTCGAACTTTTCATTTCCGGTTCACTTAAAGTCTAGTTTCTAGAATTCTAAAATAATAATCAAAAATTGAGAACGATCATATTGACGACATTATATTTATCTACCTCAGTCGAAAAAACGGTTTAATTATAAACATCCGTTTAAAAGAAAATAGAGTTTGAAGTCTAAAAATTGCAAAAATCGGCGTTAAGTGAGATTCTAGAAAAATCAGAACGATCATATTTTTATATTTATCTACCTAAGTCGAAAAAACGGTTTAATTATGAACATCCGTTTAAAAGAAAATAAAGTTTGAAGTCGAAAAATTGCAAAAATCGGCGTTAAAGTGAGATTCTAGAAAAATCAGAACGATCATATTTTTATACTCATTAATCCGGTACTCTGTGTGAATTTTTAGACGCTTTCTATGTGGGTTTAAAAGAAGATAGATTTTTAAAAAAACGTTTAGTGTTCTAGAATAGACTCACCACCTGGTGGTGTTATGTAACAATGTTGAGTTAGAGATGTTTAATCGTTAGACGAAGGATGGATCTACAAACAAGTAAACTCAGATTTTTCACAACTGCCCTAGAATTATTCTGAAGCGTGATTGAAAAGTACCAAAAAGCGACACCTACCCCCTTAATGAGGTATGCGTAGGGAACGAACCGGGCAAAAAACTAACTTTCGAATTAGGGAGTTTAGCAAAAAACGGGAAAAACATTAAAGCGTACAATTTGAAAAGGAAAAAAATGGATATTTTTTTTATTTTTTGCCGGTATTTTTGACTCTGATTTGACATTTTCTCTGTGGAATATACTGAAAACTAAGAGCTCATGAGAAAAACCGAAAATATTTATAGATCTAGCCTTAATCTTACAAAATAGTACATCACATATGGTTTTGACATCTACACCAAAAGTCACAGTATGTTTACAAGAAGACCCTTTCAAAACTGCAAAATCTATCAAAAAAAAAAAAACGAGAAGAGATTATAATCTGAAGATAACCGGATATCCAGCGGATATGGGCTCTTTGATGAAAAACTTTTTACTGGGTTTATATATTCTTCTCATATACCATCAAAATGATGTTACATAATCCAGGGCAACTTTTGTAACTACAGAATTTTTTCGAATTATTGCTTTTAAATGAAAATTTTTGAGTTCGAATTAAACTTTCGAATTCGACAAAATTATGAGAAATTTTTTTTGAAAAAGTTCCGAAACATTATCCAAAAAACATGCCTAATTTTGTGTTCAAATTATTTTTGCATTATTTGTTTCAAACTTAACGAAAAAAAACTCTTCAATATGGCTGACTATTTACTTTTCGCGTAGGTGACCACATATTTTTTATATGCTATTTGAAAAAAATAATATGACACATTTTTTGAGATTTTTGGTCGAAACTTTTTTGGAAATATTTTAAAAATTTCCCTCATTTCTGGGTTCCAACAATTTTTCAAAACTAATTTTCCTGAAATCTTAGCTGACAATAATGAAGAATGCCCTACTCTTTGACTATATTTAAAAACAGTTCTACGTTTTGTTTCTTCGCTCTTGTTTTATACTCTGAATCATACCTTTTTTGAATGAAAATACCGGTTTGCCGCGAAAATGTACTTTAGCCCTCTTTAATCAAAAATTAAAGAAAAATAATTAACCGAGAACTTGCCTAATTCGGCAAGCCGGACTCGTTCATCACGCAAAATTTAATAAATTTAACTCATGAAAATAAATATTTCTTTCGATGTGCTTTAAAATTTCGTTTTTTTTCGTCTTTTTTAAGAAATTTTAATTTCTCGATTTCTGCCCGTAGAAAATAATATAGAAAATTATATAAATTTTCAATGGTGGTCGAGATCATTTTTTGAAGCTTCTAATTATTAAATAAGAAAAATAAATTTTAATGTACTTTAGACACCTAAAGTACACAAACGCGGTATTTTTAGAGTGTAGTTATTATTTTAAGACGATTTTCATAAAGTAAAAATAATCGATCTGAAAAAAACAGATTATACAAAGTGGAGGCTCAAAAGTGGCAACTTACGTTTGAAATACTTTTTTATTCAAAATTATGAGGTTGGGCAAAAAAGTTCCCATGAGACACAGAAAAAAATGAAAAAGTGCAAATCTGCCGAAATGAACCGAGGCCCTTAACCATCAGTAATAATGAATTTCTCTTGAGAA
>SCLH01000891.1:377567-388909 GCA_004367855.1 Oikopleura vanhoeffeni
GACCAATTTTTATTTTGTATTATTCACTAGATATTTGTTCACAGTTTGAGCTATCTAAAAACCTAATCGGCTGAGTCGTTTTTGAAAACCCCGTTGTTTTCTCACCCCCGTGTTTTTGCGGGACCAAATCTTTGGGAGAAGGCAATAAAGGGATATCGGTCCCAACTGCATGTTGGTCTCAAGTGTGATTTGGCCTCAACTGCATATTGGTTCCAAGTTCTTCATGGTCCCTAGTTCATATTAGTCCCAAGTCCGTCATAGTCACAAGTGCATATTAGTCCCAAGTGCATATTCGTCCAAATCCGTCATGGTCCCAAGTGCATATTGGTCCCAAGTGCCGCACTGTAACTGTGTTTAAAATGTGAACTTTTTGGTCCCAAGTGAGGCTTGGTCTCAAGTGCATATTCGACCCAAGTTCGTCATAGTCCCAAGTGCATATTTGTCCCAAGTGTTATTTGGTCCCAAGTGCGTAATCGTCCCAAGTGGGGCCTACTCTTTTTATCCGCTTAATTTTATATCCGCCTAATTTTTGAGAGTTTTTTTCCATTGCATAGGCTATATATATGCAGCATAGCGCGCTATAGCGTATACTGGTTGGGAAACTATAATTTTCGAATAATTCGACATGGAATATATTTTTTGGTTTTTCTAAAGGTCCTCAAATCCCTGATTTGAGAAATAATTGTATGAAACAAACACTTAGAAAATTAAAATAAAGTGGATTCAAAATAAGACGGGTTAAGTTTTGCTCCTCTGATGGCTAAGAAAAATTAAAATATATATTTAGAACGGAAGATGACAGAGAAAGAACAGAGTGCCTTTTTGATAAGAACCTAAAGACCTCTAATTAATAAGCAAACTGATCAATATGCGTTTAGATTGTTTTAAGATAATTGTTAACACCGTACTGTACGGGTCGTACATGTGTTAACCTTACTACTTACTTAAAAACTAGACGGCAAAAAACCATATATTATTTTTAATTGAACGAATTCTTAGGCAAAAATTACAATACTTTAATTTATAACAGTGCATGAAAAATGCAAATATCACATATTTAAAAAAAAAACTTGTACTTTATTTTTATCTGCTGATTTTCAAGTAATCTCTAGAATTATTATTAGTTGTTGTTAAAACTTAGACTTGAAGAAAAACCAGATCTTTGGAAATGCTAAATTTAAGGGTATCCCGGTCACTAATTTGACATATCCCTTTATAACTTTTTGGTTAGAATGCGTAGCCCACTCCCTTTTTAAAACGTGGATTTTAACGTTTGTGGCTACGCATTTAACCAAAAGTGATAAAGGGATAATTCCGCATAAAATATTAGCCCAAACACGGCTTCAGGATTATTAACAGATTAGCAGTTGTAGAACTAGAGCCTTCATCTGCTGAAAACATGTGTCAAACTTTTTTGCATGCAAATACACTCCTAAGACACATTAGCGAAACAGGAGAACCAAGCCAAAATTGAAATTCTATCTCCTCTGAAGTTATATTTTAACAAAACCTTAATTTAACATACCTGCATAATTAGTATAGAAATTTTGTGAAGCGTTTTGTCGATAAAGTGCTTGAAGTCTTTTCTATAGATGCGATATGACCATGTTTTTTGACATTTGTTCATGCGAAAATTCTATCTCCCGAGTTATATTTCAAATCTCACTCAAATTTTTGCACATGAAGCTCAAAACAATATAAAACTTCTGTGGAAGCTTTTTTTTTTGAATTTTGACCCCAATCTCAAAATATGAATTTTTCAAGGTCACGTGAAAAAAATTTCGGAAAAAAAGGTGCTTCGATTTTTTCAAAAGTAGGCTCAAAAGAAAGCTGAGGAAATACTGAAGAGAAAATTGGTAAACGGCATGACCAAATTTTGAAGTCTTAGTGGTCAAATTGACACAAACGTTATTTTTAAACATAATTTTGAGAAAAATACTTGGAAAAAAATCGAAAAAACGCAAAATTTTCGGAAAATTTTTTGTTGTCATTTGGGTTGTTTTATGCGTTCAAAACATAAACAATTGATTTGGTGCATTTTTATGGCATAATAACTGCAGAAAATGTAGGAACCGGGATAGCCTTAATGTAAAAATTGAAAATAAAAGCGAAACGTTAGAAAATACGATGAGAAAAAAATATATATATATGTTTTCAAGAATAAAACTTCCATTATAAATGAAAAAAAAATCTTGATTTTGTTGTATTCAGCGTTCTGAGAAATGTTGCAATCTGCCGGACTTATGGCACGTCAAAGCCTTAGTTTGAAGAACTTTTTTACAAAATCGTCTCGTAAATTATTCATTGACACATTTGGGAGTCAGAAATAAGAATCAGCAATGCTGCATCCCCATCCCTATCTATCCCATCCCTTTTACAAGCCTGGTCAAGAGTTCATGATCGATATCTCGGACCTTTTTCTTGAGAAATTATTTCAAAATTTATTAACCGTATTAAAGCGGACGTGAAGTTTATTCGCTCTTTTTTATTATAGACAAGTCTGCTAAACATAATGGATCGTATTAAAAAAAAGGAAAAAGAGAATCAGCATAACAGTTTGATAGTGTTGAGTTTCCTTTTTTTTAATACGATCCATTATGTTTAGCAGACTTGTCTACGTTTTTTCTATCAAATAGCTTCAAATAAAAAATAGCGAATAAACTTCACGTCCGCTTTAATACGGTTAATACATTTTGAAATAATTTCTCAAGAAAAAGGTCCGAGATATCGATCATGAACTCTTGGCCAGGCTTGTAAAAGGGATGGGATAGATAGGGATGGGGATGCATCCCTTGGGGATCGATGGGGATGGATTCTCTTGCGATAGCCATCCCCATTTATCTCCTGCTTATCCCTGAAGCCATCCCTTTTTATCCCCACGCCATCCCCACTTTATCCCCATTTTATCCCTTTTTCATCCTCACGCCATTTCCCATTCCAAAACGTCATTTCCCATGACGAGTACCCCCTTAAAGGGTGATAAGTTTTCATAACCAGGGGTTTCCATAAATGGTAAATTAGTTTAGCCAGAATTTCACTTATTAATTTGTGACGTTTATGTCATTCTAAAAAACGTATGGTTTTCCAAGAAATATAAGGTTTTCCCATGATAAGCGCTCAAAGTATCGCCGAAATAAAGGCTTTTGGGTGTGAGGCGAAGTTATGCTTTCTGGGTGTTAGGACCTTATGAAACTTATTATTCAGAAAAAATGGGGATACATCCCTAGGGATGCATCCCTTTTTGGGGATAGATAGGGATAAATAGGGATGGGGATAGGGATCGAAAAATCGGCTAGGGATGCATCCCTTTACAAGCCTGATCTTGACAGTCTGAATAACATGACTCTCAAGGTTTTACGAGTACAAAACGATTGCCGTGATGATTGTAGAATCAAGTATTAATAAACATGCTTCTATTGATGAGGCTTGTGAAAAGGTTTGGTTTTCGCGTAGGTTTTCCATCCCCTTTTTGTGTAAGCTCAAGCAAAATATAGGGATAAAAATCCGGTCCGGGATGATTCTTTTTACAACCCTGCTTTTGATAACTGCTGTGCTTATAGGCTACATTTGGTCAATTTGGGGTCGGCGAAAAAACTTTGCAAATTTTTAGGTTGTTAATTGTGCGCCTGAATTTACAGATATTCCCAATATTTTTGAACAATTGAATTTCCAATAAAACACGGTTACAGTGTAACTGTTACATAGACTTGAAATAACCCAAAGTGGTCAAAATCGAATAAAAACAGTCGCAAAATTGTTCATATTTTTTCACCTCATTACTGATGAGTCATCAGATGATATGATTATATCGGACATTTTGAGGCTGATAAAAACACACTGCAAGTTTTATAATCTTTCATTATCTTTTATTTCGAAAAACACAATTCCCACCATGAAATATTAAAGTTATGAGACGAGTTTTTCATTAAAGCCGTATTCCACTCACCATTTACCAGAAAACAATAATTGCTATCTTGAACTTTTTCCCAATGACTATTCTATCTGAGACAACCTGAACTGCTGAGCAAATAAAGGCTACAACCTAAGGGTATTGATATAACCCGACTAGAATATATTGTCTTCTGCAGCTCGTAGTTTGTTCTTCAAATAAATCACAGGTAAAACAAATTTTTAAACTTTTGACTCGAAAGAGTAAAATCGTGCAAGTTAAATCGTTCAATTCAGAATAAGGTAGGAACCGCGAAACCGTTTCTGCTTAACATTTTTAAAATTATTTTTAAATTGAAGCCAGTAAAAATATTAATATCTGATCAAAAAATTTTATGAAAAATCTTCAGCAATTTTTCAAAAATAAAATATGTTTTTGAAATTGCCTATCATTAGGCTTGAAATTTTATTTAATTTTTTCGAAATATTCGATAATTTCAAGCAGAATATATGAGTTTCGCCTTTTTTCGAGACTTCATATGTCTTTATTTTTTGGAAATATTCATAAATGCTAAATGGGGAAATCGTTTCGTAGTAGAATCTTGTTGGAATGAAAGGAGTGATATCAATACGAAATGAGTATTGATATGAGGTAACATTGTCCATATAGAAAATCAGGAAAATAATGCACCGAAAGAATAATTCGGCGGCATCTTTGTGAGTTCGCAACTTTGATCTGTACATTTTCACTGGCAGTTGGTATTTAACCAAGGTCAAAACAGACTGGAAGGAAAGTCTAAAATTCTGACAATTCTGATTTTATTATATAAAAGCCTAATCGAGAGCTAGATATTAAAAAGTATAAATTTTTTGAGTTATAAATTATAACTTATAATTGATTGTCCAACACTTTTTTGGAAGATTTAGAAGAGGTGTGAAGCCTCTCATAAAATAAAAATTCGACAATTATTTACCGTACAAGCTACTGAAAAATAAGAAGTTTGACAATTTTTTTTGTGTGATACTATTTATAATTATTATTTCCGCTTTTATAATTAACTAACCTAATTGGGTTATAATTATAACTTATAACTATAATACAAATTAAATTTCTAATTGCGAACTAACTTTGCAAATAATTTGATAACACTTCATTGTTTTCATTTTCGCAATAAAATTCTAATGTCGGTTTTTCTCCATAATTATCGCAAATTCTCCTATAGAGATCATGTGATCGTAAACTTGAAGCGAGATGCAGCTTTTTCGATATTCATCTTGTTTCTCGTTGATAAACTCATAATTTGATTTTGGACTATGCTGCTCAATCAAAGCATCTCCTTGGGCTATTGCAGACTCTAACACGTTTTTTTTTCTCATTTTCAAACCAAAAACTTATCTTTTTATTCAAGTAACTTCTTGTCGAAAAATAAGTCTACCTCCGATACTACCAGAATAGAAACAAATTTGATAATATAATCAAAAAACATTTTTGACTCATGTTTTATGTGAATCTTGCCAAATTGTTCGATAAAGATAAGCATCCTGAAGATTCTACTACGAAACGTCAAATAGACCGAACACCCAGCACTTATAATCGAGTCTAGTATTTTTTCGCAACCCGGGCGAAAACTCATATATTCAAACGCAATAATTGCATATAAAATAATAAGCTTCTAAAATCAGATTTTAATTTTTTAGCAATTTTTTATCAAATAGTATTAAAGTTTTAAAAAATCGTAAAAAAGTATTATTTTTTCACGGGGAACAGTTTAAAATTAATTTTAATAATGCTAAGCAACAAACAAAAATTGTCGTTCTTACCTTAACCTAGGACTTAAATTAAAGTGTTTATTGACTGAACTTCATTAGAAAAGTTATAAGAGATTTCTAGTAAATTAAAAAGGTATTTTGGGATCAGAACGACGTTAATTGTATTAACGAACCTAAATAAAAGGAAATGAAACCCAGGAATATTTATCGTAAGTTGATTACAGCAGAACAACAAAGTTTTTTGCAGCGTCTTGTCGTATTTCGCAAGGCTGCATGAAAAGTAAAAAAGCCTCAATTGGTTCAATTGTGATATACTATTATATTATATAATTTATATATGATCTTGGAGAAGATAAAGATTCCTTTTTCGAATTGGTCAAATTGTAACGATAACGCATCTAAGAGTGTTGTTATTAAGCATTTTCGAAAACAATTTCTGAGTTCCTTTATATCAGAAAATGCGATTCTGCTGAACAGTTTATAAAAATGACATTAACTTTTGTGTTTAGGACTACAATTAGGTTGACACGGCAAAACTTTTTTTGCTAAACATTTTTGAGTTCATTTTTAATTTAAAGACCTTAAAAATATTACTATCTGATCAAAAAACTTGAAAAATAATCGTCAGCATTTGCTGAAAATTGAAAATCCGTCTTTGAAATTCGCTATCATTTGGCTCGAAATTTTTCTTAATTTTTCTCACAATAATTTAAAATTTCAAGCCAAATGATAGGCAATTTCAATTTAAGCTCAAAATTTGAACTGAACAAGTAATTCAAGTGAGAACCCGAAAACAGTAGTCTGTTTAAGTTCGATGAACCGGGTGGTTAAGATAGATAACGCCTTATCTTGATATCAGCCACTTGTCGAGGTTATGTGCTTTATGATATACTGTATGGGAATTGTTTGCTTATGAATAAATTTGAAGTTATAAGTGTTTCAAAAACCTCAAATATTAACGTTTGGTTACTAATAGTAACTTACTATGTTATGACGATTTGAAATAAGGAATTTCAAAACTAAAAAAAGGATATTAATGTTTTTAAGCTATCTTGTAGAGAATTTTTTTCTGGTCATTTTAGACAGAGGATTTTCAGCATAGGAAAATCTACTATAGTTATGAAAAAACCGAAAGGTAAATTTTGTACAGAATTTTTAAGAGATCAAGAAAACAATTTCGAAAATTTTCGAAAAATTGCTGCCTTCTGGTTGGCTAAAAATCGACCTTCTTCAAAAAAGGAAAGTATTATTATAAGAGTATTCTCGCGAATTTTCTCGTTTTAACTTTAGAATTTTATTTTTGTTCTATCATCTATTTTTGAAGATGTTAAGTTAACATTGTTAACACTTTAAATTTAGAAAATAGCATTTTCATGAAAAAGTGCTTAGTGTACCCAAATTGGTCTGCATTAATTTTTTTATTCAGGCCAATTTGGGTACAGAAAGCATGAGCGTGCTCTTATCTAATTCTAACGATCTCCTGATTATTTCAATGTCCCTATCCGCTGCGTATGATACGCGGCGTATCACTTCAAGTAACATATTAAATTTAAAAAAAAGAACGCGGTACTGTCGAATGCGTGAGGTGGACCGTTTATGACAACATGGAGTTAAAAATATATTATTCATAAATGTATGAACATACTACAAGGCTTTATCTTTTCTTATGTAATTTCCTCGGCCACCCTAGTAGGTGACCCTACTGATTACGTTTCCGATTAAACCGATGTTGTTCAAATTTTGATTTGTCAATTTGCACTTTTGGCGAAATAATTTTTATTTTGACCAATTTGGGTACACTTAGCACGCCTATGCTTTCAGTACCTAAATTGGTCGGAATAAAACATTTGGATTCAGACCAATTTGAGTACAGAAAGCACCGGCGTAAACTAAACATTTCTTATTTCGAATCGTTATTAGAAGCTTAGATTTTGACGCCCATTTCCTAGAAAATGTTTCTACCAGAGATTACTCCCATATTCCTCGAGACATTGCTCCTCCCACTTCCTTAAATTAAATTGAATGTTTATTAACAGTGACAATACAAGGTGAGTGTCAGCTTCCACTAAATGGCGACGAGAACCTCTCTAAAACAACCTCCGAAATCGCTCACGCGCCGCGGCGGCCCCCTTAAACTCAAGCCAATGAAATTTGCAGAAAAATAACCTTGGTAAGACGCTATTGATTGAAATAAGAAGCGTTGAATGATCATTTCTCCACCAATCACATTCTACACGCCTCAGTCCCTTTATTGCGCTTGATATAAAGAAGCCGATACTCCGATACCACGTTTTATTACTCACAGGAATTAGGGACGTTTTAGAGAATTAGAGGAAAACGAAAATTGAAAAAATACGAACACAAAGGTTAACAAATTAATTAAATATTTTAAATTGAGAAAAATCGCAGGTTCAACTTCCTACATCCATGAATCATGGTGAAAATATTTTTCTTCGGAATAATATTGGGAAATATTTGAGAATATCCTATATGATATTGAACGGAACTCCATCTTAAAAACGTTTTCAACGTCAGCACTTGGGATCGCACTAGTAAAGTTAATAAATGAGACATTTTTATAAACTATTTTTTTGTTCAAAATTTAGCATTTTATCGGAAACTAAAATTTTCGAAAATTTGGAAAAAAATATTGTTAAATTTACAATTTTCAAAAAAAAGTCACTTTTCGAAGATTTAATTAATTGTGTGACCTTTATCGGCAATATATCATTGATAATACCAGTTAAAGTTTTTTCACTCTGTTTTAGTGATAAAAAGTTAAATTTTCGTGACAGGAATTATCTGAGATATGTATCATAGACCTCCTGGTTTATATTTGCTAATTTTGAGCTAAAAACTGCTTGGTAATAGAAATATCATAAAATTAATATCGAGTCAAATTTCAGTCAAAAAATAAGTGATTTTGAAAATAAGCTTGAATTTAATAAGTGGTAATTTTTAGCGATTTGTTCAATGTTTGCATGAAAATAATTCAGACTGAAATTCCCTTATTGAAAATTCCAATTTGGAATGACCTAAAAATTCTGGCAAGTGTTGATTGTTGAGAAAAATTTTGTCCAGAGCAATTTTTAAAGTTTCAATACATTGTATGATCATTTGATCAAATTCTATATTATTTATAATTTAACCAGCGCACTCAGATTGTTACACTTCTCATGCTATTTTCGACGCATTTTAGGAAATTATAGCGAACTTTAAAGGGGCGATAAAATTTTCAGGAGTGGTAAGTTACTACTGGTAACAAATTAGAAAAAAATCATATTTCTGTTAAAAATTTTTAAATTATAGCTCAGGATTTGAGCCAGCTGTTTTGCGAATGATCAATCGAGAGTTTTTATATTTGGGAGCGCTACGTGACAAAGTGACTTGACGTTTCGCCCATGAATATTTTATAGCATGTGAAAATATCTGAAATATGAGTTAGACTTGAAATATATAGAAGGTCACACACATAGTCTAATACAGAACTTAGTCTATTTTCGACTTCAAATATCCCTTTATTACACTTTGCTTAGAATGCGTAGCCACATTGTGGCTGCCACAACGTTAAAATCACACTTTAAAAGGAGTAGTGGCTACGCATTCTAAGCAAAGTGTAATAAAGGGATATGCTGATTTAGAATATCCTTACAACGATTTGTTAAATCGGTCCTACCTTGAGGAAATTTAAAAATATTTTACACTTTAGATGTATTTCAATGATCTAAGAAGGGTCATGAATCATGATTGATATTTATAAGGAGCAGATCTCCTGTCCTTCAGATTCACGTTCACGTTTGAACCTCATTTTCAACGGCTTAATTGGTCAAACTCGAACTGTAATCTGAAGGACAGGAGATCCTTTTCTGAGATATACCCGTTCTCAATTTTTAAGAAAATCGATTTTTTGATACTTAATAATCAATGATGTATGAATTCTTCATGTTTTATACATAAAAGTTAAAATTTGTTTATCATTCATATGTAAATTTTCAAAAACTCTTGAACGATTATTTTTTTTGCAATATAATTAACTAGTAGTGAAATATTATTTTTGAAGTTGAAGCTAATTTATTTTTTGAGGTAATATCGAAATATGTTTTTTCACAACTACAAAACACAATCTTCTGGAAAGTATAGTCTTATCATATTATCCAAAAAAGAAGAAGAGTTTCAAAATAATAACCTTGTGATAAATACCTTTTAAAGTGTCTCAATTTGGTAAAAAAATTTATAAAATTATATTTTGATGTATGGTAAGGTAAAACCCAGCAAAACGTTTTTTTCTGCTAAACATTTTTTCAATTATGTTTTGATTGTAGCCCTTAAAAAAATAATAGGTTCAGACTGAACCGTTCAGTATAAAAATTTCTTAAAAAATTGTCAGGTTTTCATTTTGAAGGGGGTATGCTACTCTGATTTGACATATTCCCGGCAGTAGCTGATAACTTTTTAAACACATTTTAAAATCTCGACATTTTCTTGAACTGGGTCACAAGCTGGGTTACTGACCTTGTCTACAAACGAACCCATATTCGTAATAGCTTTTTAGGACGTACAAATCATATACCAAAAACAAGCAAACCGCAGTTTAGATTGCTTTGGCCGACCATCTTGGTCAATTACTAAAAAAATCAACGAAAAAATCAACGAATTTTTTAAACGTGAAATAACCGATTTGTTCTACATTGTGTACATAATAAATAATGGCGCCAGCCAAAACATGATCATTTTTCAATCAAAATGAAAGTTTAAACTAAAGTGATCGAGAACTTGAAGCACGATGACCATGCGATTGTGACAACAAGTTGCCGAAATGTAAAAATTCATATGATTTAAGGGGGTACTCCCATGAAAAAACACGATTTGTGTTTTTGAGGTCAAATATCTTGAAAACCACTTGTAGATTCAACAAATTGTACATTATGTAGAACGTCATTGATAAATAAAATGTGATATCGTAATGAAAATCTTACATCCTGAAATATAATTGAAAACCACTGATAGCTCGACCAATCAGAAACAAGCTTCAAAATAGAGTAATATTTTGTCTTAAAAAGCCTACTCCTCCGTGAGTTTTGTAGAAAGAAAAATATGATACTATGGTTTTCAAAAATTTGAATGAAATTTGTCCCAGAATAGCCAAAAACGAATTTTCGAGCTCATTTTCAGGGGGGTGGACAATTTGGCTTGCACTTTTTTATTTTTTACAAAATCGTGCATACCAGAACCTCCCCCTTAATTTGGAGCGGCCGGAACCCCCTTAATTTGGGCCAAACCCCCTTAATTTAGGGACCACCCCTCCCTTAATTAGGGACCACCCCCCCTCTTAATTAGGCCCACCACCCCCCTAATTAGGACCAAACCCCTTAATTAAGGACCACCCCCCCCCTTAATTAGGGACCAAACCTCCTTAATTAGGGACCACCACCCTTTACTAGCGACCAAACCACCCTTAATTAGGGACCACCACCCCTTACATAGCGACCAAACCCCCTTAATTAGGGACCAAACCCCCTTAATTACCACCAAAACCCCCTTAATTAAGCGACCAAACCCCTCTCAATTACCACCCAACCCCTTAATTACCGCCCAAACCCCCTTAATTACCGCCCACACCCCCTTAATTACCGCTCACACCCCCCTTATTTCACACGCTTGCAAAATCGTGGCTAATGCCACGG
>SCLH01000892.1:9012-61851 GCA_004367855.1 Oikopleura vanhoeffeni
CACCAGCTCCATTTCTGTCACAGATTACGGCAATTTTAAACTGCTTCTGTTTCTTCTGCCCATCATGTTTTTCAAGAAGCCCATTCGTTAAGTTTAATTTCTTTGGATAAAACAGGGGAATCTCATGATCAAAATCTTCAGGGGTTGTTTTCATGATTTAGCATCTTGTCCCGTATTATTTTCCTTTAACCCCACATTTTCGTTATCGGGTATGGCGGTTGTACCCTTGTTTTTATCCAGGGTGTTACACGCTTAGCTGTTTAGTGGAATGAGTTTTGCTCTTTGTTATTTATCGGCGTTTGTTAAGGGAAAGGATCTTTTCAAGATATGATAAAACTGGACCATGAAGAGAAACCAACTGGCTACAAAGGCCTGGATTTATAATCTCTGGTGATTTATCAGAAGAGTCTAGTTGACACTTTGTAGTTTGTAATTATTTGTGCTAAGGAAGAAAATCATTCTGAATTTTGGAGGCAAATACAAGGGCTCTCTTGTTTGTTTCCTTCTTCATCTGCGGATTTGATGTTGTTCTTGAATTATGCCATCATTTTGATGTTTGTGATTGTGTGGTTTCTGTCACCCCATCTGCTTACACTCACTTGCTCACTTTGGTTGTCATATAGAAGCTCTTCGTGGGGTCCCAACCTATGTTAAGTAAGCTTATTGTCGTTCCGTTTCGTATTGTTCCTCAGTTGTTTGTTCGTTCTCTGTTTGTTGGTTGATCAATTAAAATTATTTCTCCAAAGAGTTTTTTATTGCTGGGTAAATTTGTCTTTCCATGGGCCGGATTGTATTGTGGTAAGATATTGGTTTTTGGATAACCGTATTCTTTGCTTTGGTTTGGCTTGTCCAATGTATCCTCTGTTTCCTCGAATACGAGTTGTATTGTTTCTTCGTCGGTACGTTGTTTCAACGATAATTGCTTTTGCGCCTTCTGCCAGTTTTCGTTGTTCCAACAGCTTGTCGTTCTCTGCTTCTCATTGGTATGGTTGTAAACCAAAACTTGGATTGCTAAAAATTTTAGAGGCTGTTGTTGCTTAACCTTCATTTTGCCATGCTCGCTCCGCCATTAAAATTCTTGGCGACTTTGTACTAAAATCGTTGGAATTTCATACTCCGCCCAGTACCAAAGATTCTTTTTTGTATTTTGACTGTAGTTGCACTGGATAAGCGACAATCAGACTGTTAGGGGCGGACTAAGATCCATCGTATGGTACACTTATTTTTCGTTTTTTCCATTTAAGTAATTGATATACTCGAGTTCAATTAAGATGTTTTGTTCCTTTTTGACTGCGTTGATTTTTGACGCTCCACTTGTTTAATTAGGTTTTGCCCTTCTTACATTATCATTTCCAAGTCTTGTCTTCTAGTGCGGCACCAAACTGTTCTTTTTTTCACCGTGTTCACTATTTTATAGCTTCGATTGAAAAACAATTTCAAGCTATTGATGGGCTTATTGACGTTGAAAGGGTTGACCTGTCGTATAATCTCCGGTATCACTTAAATATTTTCTCGATTTGAAGTTCCCAGGTAAACTTTCTCCAAACAATTCTGTTGCCATATTATGAGTTTTCTTCGATAGTTGTTTTCTTTTGATGAAAAGACCAAGTGTCATTCGCTTACATGGATTTCACTCTTTAAACAATTAGTTCTTTTGCAGTTGTTGTTGTGGTTTCCTAGTAACAGCGTCAAGTTTATTTGCAGCCTAGCTAGAAATTGTGGATGACAGTTGCCATGCTTGTTTTGGGGCTAGTTGATTCGCAAAAATTTTCCAGTTGAGTAAGTTTGATCCTTTCCACAACTCATTAAGCCGTCAAATTCTTAGTGTATTGAATTGGGGCTTGCAACTTGGTGTGAATGTTGCAGAAAAACTCTCCTCCAAATTTCCCCAGTTACTAATCGTTATCGTTCTTGTATTCTTTTCAACTTGCTGACTTGATTTTCACTTATAAGTGAGCGTTATTTTCAAAACATTCTGGTTTGAATTTCATTGAGGTTTATTTTTAAATTTTCGTCGTTCAAAAACAATACTTCATTTAGCTTCACATTAAACGTATTTCATCCTAATTAAACCTTTTTTTCTTGGGCATTTCATCCCCATAACCTTTTGGAATCGTTGCATGGTTATTTTTGAGTTTGTCCATGAAAATCCTTATAGGTTGTGGTTGTTGCCTTTTTTTTAAAGTATTTCCTCATTTCTAGCTGAGGGAGATCTGGTTTCTCTTACCCGCCATGAGAATTGTTGATGAGTTTCCGTTTTCTCTGAATACTCTGATGCGAGTGTTGTACTTTTCTTCGCGGTTACTTTAGTCCTTATTTTCCCTTTCTTATTTTCCGTGACTGCTCCCAGTTGGTATATCTGTGTTCATTACCAGCATTGTTTGAATATCTTTCAGAACTACTTGGTTGGTTGCTGCCTGCCAGTTGCATTATTGCTATTTCATTTTTTTTGAAGTACTCACAACCTGTAGCAACTTGATTTTCTATCCCATCAATTTCAATTATTTCTTTCTTATTTCTTCTTCATAGGTGCTATGGATCTTCCTTTGCTTGTAGTTGCTTCTCATCTCACTTGAGTGACGGTTTTGTAGGGACTAGTATCACTCTTACTTGGCCATTCTTCTGTGTTCTGTACTCGTTGGTGTGAGCACATTTCAGCTGTCTCGAGGGCACTGTTTATTGCATATTCCATTGTGAATTTACTGAAATTGCGATTTAGTATCGGTCAAAATAATTTTTATATATTAGCCTACATCACTATTGCCTAAAGAAAATTTTATCCTTGCCTTTTTTGCTTTACTAAAAAAATCGTTTTATTCTTATTCCTACATTTAAAAAAAAAACTCTCTTTTCAACTTATCAAAAAAAAAACTTCTATCAACAACTTTATCAACAACTTTCTTAATTCATTAAATTTTATCTCAATTATTTTCAACTGACTTACTACCTATACTTCACAACACTTTTAAACAACTTTTTATTTAACGATTTTTAGTTTTTTTTTTGAAATGTTGCTTTCTACCTGTTTTAAATGCTTACATTTTTGCTGAGCATTATTTTAAGTCATGGAATTTTATGTTAAATAATTATTTTTTTTAATTTAAAAATGAGCATGTTGGAAAAAGTGGTAAAATAGTGTATAAGTAGAGGGTTTTTTATTTAGTTTTGAGGTTTGTGTTAACTGTTAAAATTAAAGTTAGAAAAGTTTTTAAAAAGTGAATTTTGAATACGAGGGAAGTTTCAAGGGCAGCACCTTTCAACTTGACTTCCACACGTTTGCCTTGATTTTTGTCTTTTTGCTTGTGTTTCTTTTTGGAACTTTCTGTTCTTTATGGTGCTTTGCATTTTGTGGCCTTGTGATCGGTTGCTTGCCGCGGTTTCCTAGCTGTTGATAACCAGTTATCACAGCTTATTTTGCTGTCTGTCTTTTCTGGCGCGCATTCCGTTTCTTATGCAACTGGATTGGTTTCGCATAACCCGTGCATTCTCTTCTGTTTTGGTTGCACATGTAAGGTTAGTCTGCCACTGGAACAGGTTGACTCACTCACTTGCACGTGCATAACTTACATATTGTTGTCATAGTCAGGAACTTGCACTTCAAATTGCATCGGACGCCAGTGTCCGTGGACCTCAGTGCTTCACAGCTGGGTGATGTTGTGAACGTCTTCCTGCATTTCCTATCTGCACCATACGTAGCTTTGTAATGTGTACTGTCCTTGTTTATTTCTCCATGTTCTCCAAACCAGAGTGGAGGATGTGTATATCTCTTGGTCGTCGTAGTAGTCGCCCAGATATCTTGTTGACCCCAGTCCTTCAACGGAGTTGTCCACAAAAGGTGTCATGATCTTGGATTCATATTCGATCATTCTGATGTCCGTGTCAACCTCTTTCTTCCGTGGTCACCAGCTCCAGCGTTTTTGTTTCTCTTGGTCGTTAGCACGCGTTGCTCGTCTGGAGTGTACCAGTTGCAACTCTGGCATTTCTTCATCTGTTGGTTCAATCTTTTATGGAACTCTGCTGCCGTATCCGCTGCTTTTTGATCATTGTCCGATTGTCTGGAAATTCTGGGGGTAGTCATCCGTGGGTTCGTGTTTTAAGTTCAACCTTGCTGCTGTTACCCGCTACCTTCGGATTCGGTGTCCGAAATTCCTGGACATTCTGGGAGCGTGGGAAATGTCCCACTTCTCCTCTTTTCGACGTATTCCTCGTCTATGTACAGTTCTCCCTCATCTGATTCGCCTTCACACATTCGTTGATTTTTGTTGGTGGTGACGTCGGCCAGTAATCCTTGATTGGGTTGAGTACATTCTCATCGTCGCTTGTTCCAGCATCGCCCAAGTCGGATGCGTATGCAGTCTCACATTCCTCGGCTAAATGTTATAAAGTTTTAAGATTTGTTTTGGGCTTACTTACCCTGCACCTCCTTTAACGGAAGTGCAGTGTTTGCCATATTACTGTTATTTTCATGAACCTAGGTTTTCAACTGGTGCTAAACTTATGGTTAGCATGCCAGGGAAAGCCTAGTACAACCTAAAGCACTCATTGTCATCAAACAATTAATGGGAATTCAGAAAAAATAGGAAAGTCATGTGCCTAGTAAGTTTTTCGATACATGCATAAGCCAAAAATAATACAATTTGTATAAGACAACACTACTGTATGGTTGTTCAAAATACACCACCTTCCTTAACGATCCTAACACCTATGATTTAAAATTTTCTTCAGCGAAGTTTGAGAACATGTCAAGGGAACGTTTAGATGAAACTTTGTCTGAGAAACTGTCAGATGTTTTGTCATATTACTTTTTTTGGTAATTTCTTCTTAAAAATTTTCTCATTTTAGTTTTTTATTACAACTTATGAAAATGAGCAAATTAAAACTTTGATTTTTAAATTAATATGTCTGTCAAGATTTTAGCAAAAATAAGAAAAAAAATTTATTGAGCACATTATTTTGAAATGATTTGATATTTTGGTGAGAAATTCCGTGAAATTTGTTCTATCATCATTAAAGTATGGAAGTGACAGCCTTTCTGTTATTAAAATACTATGAGAAGGAATTTCCACCATAGCGGTTTTTCATATTTTTTTTCACTGTATTTAAATCTTTTTCCTAAAAAATCGTGATTTTTTGTGAGTATTTCGAACTTGAAACTTATTATTACAGTATTCGTGCCGGGTGACAATTTTCAAAACTTCAAAATTTATCTCCTCCCGGACGGATATTATCAAATTGAAAGCTCAAATTTCTACAGCTACGCGAGACGTACGGTAGAGTATATAAAAATTTTTATTGACGTAGCTTTTTTTTTTATTTTTTTTTGGTGGGTCCGATACGACTACATTCTAATGAACGCCAAATAAACGACGATTTTTAACAAAAGAGCGTACATTTAATTAGATTTAAGATAAAATTTATTCAACTCCTTAGAGGAACAAAAAGATCACAAAAGCTTAGTTAGCCTGTTTTCGACCCTGAAACATAAATAAATAAAGACGACCAAAGAACGATAGCATCCTGGCCTTGTGATAGGCGATCCTAGTCACTAAAACAAGCGTTTTTTTGTCTATTTTTTCCAGAGCGAACCCTTAAATCGACTAAACAATGCCATCAAAGGAAGAATAACCTAAACCAATAACAACATCAAAGGCTTTGGTAAACATTACGTTATGAACGTAATAAACGCCTGCACGTTGCAAAAAATAATGCAAAATTACGTTAACATAAAAATTATGTACACTTTGTGCGTTTTATAAGGTGTCTTATAACTATATTTTATTCTTATGATATTGAAGACCACTCCATTGATAAATTTCGATTAAGGTTTGATAGAATGATATCGGATATCGGCAAAAAAGATCAAATATTGAAAAATAACGAGAATTGTTCCTTTAGATTTTAATTATGTAATTTTTTTCAAACTTTTACTCAAAACCACATTTTTTTTGATCTCATGCTAATGTTCATATCTTTGGTTTTTCACAAGAAAGAATTTAACCTTTTGAAAGCGCTGTTTAATTTGCCGAAACGGTTTAGTTTTTCAATAAAAATACAACATGTATCTTTCATTGTGCATCAAAAATTTTTATTTGCAAAATACAAAACGGTAGGTAATTTGATTTTGTATGGTACTATTGAACAATTCGTATTTTGTGAAATGTCGACTAATAAGGAAGTTCCCTATTAGGGGTCGGCATGGGCATAGTAACAAGGATTGGTACATTTTTTTAGACATATATATGAAGACAAACAAAATATGTGGAAATTTATCTTTTTGTAATTTTTATCTTATTAAAACTGTTCGTCTTGAACTTTTTTAAAAATAATAATGTTTTCTACTTAAGGGGGTTCGGTTGCACTTTTGGACAGATTTTGCATTTTTTTTAATTTTTTTCTGTCTTGAGGGGAAGACAATTTTTCGCATTTTATAAATTCCTCGAATAAAAACGTTCTATTAGAACGATCAGGCTTAGATTCCAGTTAGCATTGGGGGCCTCTTTAACTTGTGAGCATCTAAACAAAAATTTTCGCCAAAGCACCAAGAGCCACAATTGTGGCTCTACTTTGAATGTTGTTTCACAGAAAGCTTAAGGCAGTTGGAATTTTAATTTTGTCTGCATAAGAAAAGTTGAGAGGTCATATTTTTTGCATTCGACATTCATATTCTAGAATTTTAATTTTGAGTTCTAGGAAACTAGTTAAAAAAAGCAGGTGTACCACATCACGTGATAACGGTCACAGTTGTCTCTACAATTTTTATCTCTGTTGAAAACAATGCACAAGAATCTGGCCTACGTCATAGTTTTGTCCGCTTTGATTTTTTATTTCATAAATCAAATAATTTAAAATAAAGTCAAAAAATTGAATGAAAAATCATGATTTTATGGAAAATGTTTATTTTTCCCTATAAAAGCAGATAATGGCATTTTTTTCTCATTATTTTCGAGTAAATATTGGTTGAAACAATATATGTTCGAGTAAAATATGTTGAGTATATGGAATCCTTTAGCTTGCTGCTGTTCATCGTTAACTTAATTGGTTACTAAACGATTTAAAGAAAAAATCGGGAAGTTTAGTTTCTGTTTTATGGCTGGGCAAGGTTTATACTCCTTCTACTCTGTCTACGTAACTTACAGTTATAAGCGGTGAAAAAAACTGAGCAGCTTTAGTATGTTTTGGCCGGCAGGGCTTTATACACTCCTACTACTCTGCTACGTAAACTTAAGGTTCAGCTAACTGAGTTGAAAAAGAGTGAGTGGAGGTTATTAATGGTCTTCGGCCTGCCGGGAGTTTGTATTCCTTTACTACTCTGTTACGTAACTTAAGGTTTTACTAAACGAGTGACAAAGTGTGAGAGAGGTTCAGTGATGGTTTCGGGCTGGGGGAGTTTTATACTCCTTTACTAAGCTCTGTTTACGTAAACTTAAGGTTACAACAGAGTGACAGTGAGGAGGTTTATATGTTCGGCCTGCGGGGTTTAGTTACTCTACAACACTCAATTATGTTGTGCCAATCATCGCTCAGTATGGAACAAACAGTATTCTCCCATTTCTTGATCTCCATTTTCTTTGTGACAAATCTGATAAAAAAATAATAAATCACCGATTTGAGGAAAAATCCACCCCACTTGAAGAAAGAATAACTTCTCAATCGCTTCACAGTCGCAGACACAAAACAAGATGAAAAATGAAAAGCCTCAGGTAATTTCCTGAAAAAACGTATTCCTCAACAGTGTTATTTTTTGTTTTACACCAGAATCATAATTTGTGGGATTAGATTTTGGATAGAAAAATATATTAAACTCTCACTTGCAGGAAGATTATCATTTACGGACCGCCGACGGTGTGTTTCAAAACTCACACATCGTAAGTATATCAAAAAATATTCTTTGCGATTTTTACATTAATTATGGTGTCTAAATTGAATATTTTGCCGTAGCTTGAAATGAAAAATATTACGCAAGAGGTGTTTTGGAGGCTCTTTTTCCCACCAGGTGTGAAAATTAATACCGACAAAATACGTAGAATTAAATACTCCATCATAAAAATGACGTCCTTAATGACGCTCTCAAAGTAATTTGTAATAGAAATCTCAAAAAATTCGGCGATATTGGCACTGGGAGTATTTTAGCTAACATCGTGAAATTGTGTAGGTTTTTTCGGCGATATCGCCCCCCTGTATAATACACTCAATAATAATATTAATACCCCTCAATATTACCTTTATCTTTAATTTTTTTATCGAAAATTTAAATTTTTTTATCATTTAAATGAATAAAAATGTTTTTTGTTTCGCCAAAAATGTTGGCCCAAAATGCCGTTGTTATATAACAGTGTAACGGTTTCGACCTTTTTGGTGAATTTTTTGTGAATTTTTTGTGATTAAAGTTAATTATTCGTTACAAATCTCCTAGAGTGTATAAATATGGTTTTATCGAAAATTATGAGATAAAGTTAATTTTTCAAATAAGCGTGAATTCAAAAAGATTTATTCGAAAATCGTTAAAATGTCTATGAAATAATGGAAATTATAATAAAAAATCTTTGCTCATAGTGAATCACTCTCAGAAAACCAGAAAACCTAATGTTTTTAATCTGAATACACTATGGCCATTTTCAAGCTAGCTTTGACATTGTTTGCGAGACGTAAATAACATTGTTTTTAACTTTTTGACTAAATACCGGATCAACCTTTATGTGGTCAATCTGATACATTGTTTTCTTTTTTAAGAAAGTATTTTTCCAATTGTCGCTCCGACCTTGAGACATCTTGGTCTGAAACTATCGGGTTTAAAAGACCGCCCTTATCTTTTGCCAAAGGAACGTTTTGAAACAACTTGTCTTTTGCCTACCAACTATACCCGCCGCGCGCCAGGAAACGATGGCATTTATTTTTCAAATTAAATGGGCTAGAAAAGCTTACGTAGGTCTTGCGTGGGTCCCAATATACGGTAAACTACACGCCGCACCACCCATAGTAGATTTTTTTAGAACGTTTAGAACGTATTTTAAACGTTTTTTAGAACGTTATTTTTAGAATGGCGATTTTAGAACGTTATTTTTTGAATGGCGATTTTTGAACGTTATTTTTTGAATGGCGATTTTTTAGAACGTTATTGTTTAAATGGCGATTTTTTAGAACGTACTTTTTAAATGGCGATTTTTTAGAACGTACTCTTTTTTTTAAATCGAGAATTTTTAGCACGTATATAATTTTATTTTTAGAACGTAAAGTTAGTTTTTTTTTCAAAATGTAGGTCCCAGAGTCTGGCCCCAGTGTGGCCCATGTGACAGCTTAGTTCCCGTCCCAAATCCCGATTTTAGGAATTTGGGAGAGGGACGTCGGCCTGGGTAGGTTTTTTTTAAGTTTATTTTTTTTGTATTTTAGGCTTGAAAGCGACTCCCTGTAACAGATATGCTCCAGGTAAGTGAGGCTCCAATTTTATTGTTTTTATGATTTTTATTTTTTTGATATTTAACCCCCTCACGCCCTTTGACTCAGTATTTTTCATCCGTATTTCTTGTGAACTATGGATGTGAGGCGAGGTTCTAGGGTGTGAGGAGGTTAAGGGTGTGGTTACAATTTTTAGAGATTTTTTAAGTTTTAGAAGATGTTTTTATGGGTTAGTTTGTAATTGTGGTAGAGCTTATGTTTTTTTTATAGGGTTAAGGACCTTTTTTTTTCTTTTTAAAAATCTTTAAATTACCTGTACGGGATCGAGCTAGATCCTCCACCATGTTGGGTGATTGCAGCTTAGTGACCTCTCCTAAACTTAAACTCATCTCTCTATTTTCTAAATCCTCAATGTTACTAGTAGGAGAGCTGTTCAACTGACTCTCAGATTGAACAGGTTCTAAAAGCCCTGCGTTCGATGCCAACTCAATAAATTTTAACAAATATGAGTTCATTTTTGAGATAGGTTTATTTAGTAATTTAATGTAAAAGTAATAAAATCAGAAAGTATATGTAATATTTTTGTGTAGAATAGTTCTGGGGCTTTTTGTATCGGTACCGGACCTTATATAGTAAGGTCCGCCTCCGCGCCACATTCTGGTTTGGTTGGTGCGCGGGTTGTTGCATTCTGGCGAATCGAGTGGGTGCGTGTGTTCTGAGAACGTTTGTCAGAACGTTCTCAGAACGCATTCTAACGCATGTTCTCCATAGGTGACCCAGGGCTGCAAGCCCTTCTAATTCATTAAAAGGGTGCCCACGCAAGCGTTTGAGCCNAGAGCAGAGCAAACGATTTCAAAAAATCTGCCGACCCCTGCTTATGACACATAATCATGAAGTTGCGTTTCTCACAACATATTTTAAACTTTTTCTTGACCCCAAATTGGTCTAAATAAATAAATTGGATGCAGAACAATTTTGGGCCAAGACAAGGTAAACCTTTTCTTGGCCAGATTTAGGGTCAAAAGATACCGACTTGAATTTTATCATGACGTGTGATGTGATTGGACACTGTCTTTTCTTGTGACGTCATGATAAAATTATTTTCGATATCGATATGGCCACCATGCGGTTAAAATTTCGACTTGTTGTAATGCAATTTTTTCCTTCTGCTCACTTTGTCCATCTTTTGAGCCTTATCTCGAGTAAATCGGATAAATTTTTTTGAGTTGTAGCTCAGCGGACAGGCTATTGTGTTACCGCTTTGTTCAACGTATCACAAAAGTTTGAGTCAAAATAGTTGGATTATGATTACCTTTTATTTTGTCACGCGAGAGAAAATTATAAAATTGCAGAAAAAAATTTTACGTTTGATATCAATCAGTGGGCGAGATTCGGGTTATTTTAGAATTCCGAATTTTTACTAGTGAAAAATGAGCACAGTATAACTAGGGTGAAAATCGGTAATAAATCTTAAAAAAAAATTGTTCCTTTTTATGCGTGACATACTGCATGCAATAATTGCAATTATCGATGTTGGCCGAAAATTTGAAAATTACTATTTTTATCACTCAGAGAAATCTCAAAAAAATTTCCTGAAACGTAAAAAATTTCTTCGTCAATAAGTTACGAATTCTGTATATACATATGCATATTCTCATGTGAAATTTTCCGAAAAAAATTCTAGGGAATCACCCTAAATATTACTCTGCCCTCCCGTCCTAAAATTTAAACAAAAATCAGAGTGAGGTAAACAGAAATGAGAGAAAGGATAGGAGACGTTATGAATATTAGGGTGGAGAGTTTTCAAGACTCCAAAAAATTTTAGGATATTTTCTTAAAATTTTCGCTCTGGTTTCTGATCGGCTCAAACAAAACTTTTAAATTTTGGAATTTTGACACCGGTATACTATTCTATGATGCATTTCTGATTAGGGTTCATACTATGGAATTGTAAAAGTTTGTTCCAAAACACGTTTTTTGACCGATGCAGAAATTTAATTTTCAGAAAAACGTAGAGTGTAGTTTTTAGCACCCTGTAGGAGGTGAAATTGAGAAAAACCCATATACGATTTTCGTGTTCTCTAGAAATATCTGCTTGACCTTCTTGCATTTTAGGGGTCGTTTTCCAACTATGCTTGATCCGCGTCATATGATTTTTTAACTTTTTATCAGAGCCTTTTCTATATCCGTATGTTTCGACGCGAAACTAACATCCAAGTCAAAACCAGAATTATTTCAAACTTTTTTGAATTCGGGCTTCGAAAGTTTTTATTTGACATATCCTATTCACAGTTTTGTTATTATCCCGGCCCTGATTAGGAACTATAGTGTGTTTTTTAAGTAGTAGGGCGGCATAATTAAACAAGTGTGAATAGAGGCCTGTGTCTCCAACAAATTATACTTTACACAAAAATTCTAGATTATTGCTAACTTGATTATATATTTATATATTGTATACATTATAACATATTGTATATATTTTCTAAAAAAACTTATTATGTTAAGATTTTGCTGAGAATAATACGATAAACGCGTTCGCATGCTTTTTAAAAATGAATAATTTATATAAGACAAAATAAATATTATTGTGAAATCAAGTCGATTCAATTTCGAAATAAATGAATTTATGAATCCATTTTGTGAGTTTATTTTTACTTTTCAGCTCAAAAAATTACCCTTGCAGTTTCGCGATGAGATTTAATTTTTCAAATTTTCTGTATAATTATTTAGAGATATGTCGGTAGAAACGCCAAAAGATATGGTGGTTACCGAAGAAATGAAAATCGCTGAAGATCGAATTATCGAAGATATAAATCATAATTTTGTTCAAATTTTTAGTGAAGAGTTCGACATGCAAGAAGAGAATTTTTTTAGGGAAGATTCAAAATAAGCAGATAGTTATCCTAACAAATTGCGTAAAAATTATGCTGAAATCTTTGTTTTATAGATACACTCGTAGATACTTTACCTTTAAAAAAAATTTTGACTTCTCATGGTTTATTTTGAAATTCAAAGAAAATTTTACATATTTATCCAGAATATGCAATAAACCACCGTTTTTTAGACATCAGTCGTCGAGCAACAAATGAAATTTTATTCTTTTCACAAAAATTGTGTTAATTTCACTAAACAGTAGCGTTGAACCAAAAACAACCGATTCAGCATTTGTTTTAAAATAATTAAATATCAAAAAATATTTTTTCATAATTTTTTTCAATTTGATATATTATTTGCCCCAATAAGTTTCAGATCAATCCACCCAGTCATTCTATAGGTAGATTTTAATGGAAACGCTATGTCGAAGATTATATTTACGTGTCTCGTAAAAGTTTGACTTCAGAGACCTAATAAGAATCGTATAGATTGGTCAATACGCATTGACTCTTGTGTATTGACCAATCACATCACACGATTCTTTGGGTCTCTGACNAGAGATGATGGACTCGACAAATGTTTATGAAACTTGGCTTAATACTCACATTTTTAAACTCAAAAATGGTCGAAAATATTCTAACTGAACCCAAAGTGGACTTAAGAAACCCCTCGAATATCCCTCTGAATGTCCTCGAATTCCGCTTTAGTCCTGGTTAAGAATCATAAGTATAAATATACCAAATAGTTAAATTAAAGTTTTTGTTTAATTTTTTTGATATTTTGAAATTTAATTAAAAATTCCTCTAGCGGAAAAAAACGTACCTCGTTTTGTCCGCTTAGACTATTCGCTCTAAATAACCTAGAGGGCTATAGGACAGTGGTAAACCAGGGTCGGCAAATGCCGACAGGACAAGGAATCAATAAAAATTTGAAATTTCTTTCCTAACGACAGGACAGATACCTGTTCCAGGACAAGACAGAAATTTGAAATTGCCGCCTCAGGACAGGTAGAAATTTTCAATTATATTGTGGCGAATTCTGGTAACTTATTAAAGGAACTATTCGCCAGAAAGGTTAAATCAGAAGTTTTTCTTTCTATTTTTTGTTATCTTGAACTATAATAAAAAAAACTTTCTATGCGGACAAAATAGGGTCAAATATAATAAAAAATTAATTAATAAAAATGTTTCACAAAACTCCACGATTTCTTAGATTTATATTTAAGTTTAAATAACTACAAATTATTTTCGAATTTTTTTTTATAAATAAACTATTCTACTTTCTAAGGTGTTTGAGTGAGTTTATAAACTTGCAGTGCTGGACTCGAACCAAGACCTTCGATTAAGAATTAACCATTGTTTGGCCAACTGCCGTTCAAAAATATTAATCTGAAACTTTATTTAAATACATAAATAGAAGCTTGATTTTTTTAAATGTTTTGAAAAAATCCAGTTTTGTTCCGGCTTAGAGGTAGAAGATTTCGGGGTTTCAGGAAAAATCGTAGGTTTTTGCCTGTTTTGTCCGCTTAAGAAAAAAAGTTTTTTTTTTTTTGTGTCCGCTTAGAAGAATTCACAGATTTCTTTCTTTGTCTTTTCGGCAAATCAGCTGGCCAATAGCGATTTTGAAAATTTCTTCAGTTTTAATTGCATTTTTCCCCACATTACTCAAAAATCAACCTTCTGAGAATGTTGACCATCCGTGCCCTATCGAGCGTGCGGGATATTTTAAAATTGGACATATCCGTTGGCACCAGGCAAACAAATGAATTAAAATTAAAATATTTATAATATTAATAATATTAATAATAATTATATATTAATACTAATTAATAATCATTAATATAATTAATATTAAATAATAATTATAATAATTAATAATAATTCATAATAATTATAATATTAATAATATTAATAATATTAATAATAATTAATATATTAATATAATTAATAATATAATAATAATTAATATAATTATAATAATTAATAATAATTAATATAATTAATATAATTAATAATAATTAATAATTTAATAATAATTAATATATTTAATAATAATTAATAATAATTAATATAATTAATAATATTATATAATTTATAATAATTTTAAATTTATAATAATTTATAATAATTATAATAATTTATATATTTAATAATCTTATATATTTTAATAATTATAATAATTTTAATAATGTTATAATAATTTAATAATAATTTATAAATTTTGTTAAGGAAATTTGGAAATTTTCATCTGTCTAATAGGCAGAACCAAGTTTACATTTCAGGAATATTGTTTAGTATAAAACTAATTTTATAATAACACCCCTTTTTTCAAACAAAAATCTCAAAAACTAAGAATTTGATCAATTGATTTTTTTGGTCCATGTTGAATTCGTCAGCCTGAATTTAAACGCCTATCGAAATTGTTGAAATTTTGAAAATAATCAGAACAATTTTTTTTTTTAAGATGGGAGGTGGCTCAAATGGATGGGGAGATGAGAAAATCTTCTTTTTTGTTTTTGAGGTCAACTGAACAAATTGAAAAAAATATTTTTTTCGAATTCTTCATCAAAATCATTCGGAACCTTTATTATAATTTCGTGACGCTTAGGCTTAACCATCTCGAAAAGTCACGGCGACACCCTAACCTAGCTCAAATTGATCACGGTGTTTTCAAGAAATAAGGTTGGTAAAAGTAGACTGTTTTTTTTCAAAACTCATCTGCAATAATTTTTGAAAAAGGAAGTGGTTCTTTAAAAGTTTTTTTTCCATCAACAAGTCCAAAAGACAATCACGTGACTTCAAATTAGGTAAATAAGGTTTTGATACAAGTACAACAATAGTGATGAAATTACGCCGAAAATTTTTGGGCCAATAAATACTGATAATTTAAGATTTTTGACTAAATAATATTTTCCAAAAACGTCATGTGATCTTATTTTTCAAGAAATGGATTAGATTTATGAACATTCCAAACTTATTTTAGAATTATTTCGTCACGTGGTTTTTAATTCGACTTTGTGTATAATGAAAGAAATCTTTAAAAACGTTTTGAAGTGTCTCCCCAGAGTTTTTTTATGTGGTTGAGTACTTTTTCAAAATACCGTATTTTTGTTGTACCGAGTAACCGTAATCAATTTACGTAAATTTCAAAGTTCATCGTAGAAACTCGTAAGTACCTCAAATAATCGGGAGGGTAATTTCGAATGGAAAACTATTAGCAACTATGGGTCATTATGTACTGAAAGGTCGCAGAGAAGCAACAATCTCTGTGAAATATCAAAAATTTGACCATTTTTTGCTCTTTAGTGACGTTTCAGTACTAATGACTATAGTTGCTAATGAATTTTTCATTAAAAAATCGACGCTCTCGATTCTTTGAGGTATGCACAAGGCATCTACGGGGCACTTGAAATTGGGTTGAACTTTTGTAAATCAAAAATAGTTCTTTTTTTATTTTTAAAGAAGCTGATTTTGTAAAAGTTTTTTATAAAAACCTTAAATGTTTTTGCAGATTTAATACCCAATTGGTGAGGTTTTTATATTAAAAGCAAATTAACCTAAATTCGTTTTTTGTGAGAATGGCTAAGAATGAGAGAGTTTTTAATTTTCTTTAATTCACATTTGATGATTTTTATAACTTTTTTTCACAAATTGTTTTTATAGGACAGTAGATAATTTTTCGAATAATATGATTATTTTTGAAAAAATATATTGTTAATCATGATCTTCGTTATTGCTTGATTTTAAAAGTCTGGTATAAGTCAGAAGACCTTACGGGTCAGAGATTGTCGGCACTACGGGAGTTAAATAATACGTACTCCTTCTTCATTTTAATTCATCATAGAAATTTGTATGTTTTCTATTCCACACTTAAAAGCACGTGTGGGGCTAGGACAGATGGCGAATGTTATTTTGTTATGTTTAAAACCGATAGTTTTTTTTGGGATTTTCTTAAGCCATCAATATTAATTTTTTTAATTAGTTAAAATATTGACATCAGAATTGGATCGTCCACTGTTTAATTTTCTTCACAAAAAACGCAAAATGTTTTTTATATCATCAAATATAACTTACGGCCGCGAGTGGAGTTGTGACGGCTAGAGCATAATGTAGGTTTGAAAGGATGAATATCGAAATGATGCGAGTATCGAATTTTAGGCGAACCTTCCTCTGACCAAATTGAACCAATCGTCTTTTTTTGTCCTTAATTAATATTGCGGGCCTTTGGTGGGGTGCAAGAAAAGGTTTACCTCTCTTGAACCCAAATTGGTCTGAATGAAAAATATGTTTGTGAAAAACGTAGGGAGCGTGCCTTTCCGTACCAAATTGGTTTATCGTACTATTTTTGTCTTCCCTATACGTTGCTTAAGCTGGGTGGAAAGCCACCCAAATTGGTGCTACATTATTTTTTTTTATTTAGGTCAACTTGGGTACGGAAAGTCGGGCGGTGCTTAGCGTACCCAAATTGGTCTGATGAAAAATGTTCTGAAAAAGCAACGGTCGGCGTCGTATTATGTGTAATTAGGGACGTGAGGAATTCACGACTGCAGTTGAGCATCAGTGAAGACTAACTTCTGGCATAAGTAGGGTCAAGTACCGGGAGCTTAATCTGCAAAAGCTTTGTACGCGATCGGCCCTATCAGATAAAAAAAAATCATAATAAATCAACCTTTATAGGGGCGGTTTTGAGCCAGAAGTTGTTTTTTTCATGCTCTATTGTGACATTGGAGGCTCCAAATTTTTTCATGGTGAATCGATTCTTTTTTAGAAAGTTTGACTCATAACTTAAAGATCGGGACAAGGGGGTTGTTTTGCAGATGAGTCTCCCGGTACTGACTCTTCTTATGCGGCATAAAGTTATGCATATGACTGTGTCCAGTGGCGTCGGTGAAATTCCTACCACTAATGAGCATAACGAGTTGCCGTTTTTCACAACATATTTTTCATTCAGAACCAATTTGGGTACGCTAAGCACAGCCCGTGTTTCCGTACAATTGACCAATAAATAAAAAGGAATAAATGCAGGCCAATCGGGTACGGAAAGCACGGGGCGTGCTTAACGTCCCAAATGTACACTAGACACCGACTCAAAAACGTAACGTCATATTATGCAAATAAGGGTGATTGAGGAATTTTCCGACTGCACAGTGATAGGCATAACTTATGCACATAGTAGGGTCGTCGGGAAATGTATTCTGCACATCAACCCTCAGTACGATTCTTGAGTTTTTGTAAACGGCGATGGTATATAAAAATGAATAATAAATCAACCTTTATTGCGCGTTCTAAGCCGATGGTTGTTTTTTCATATCAATTGTGACCTTGGTGGCTCAAATACGTTTATGGTCGGACGTTTAACTCATTAAACTCAAAGATCCGTACTGAGGGTTAAGGGGGTAGCGGTCGCCACTCTTTGTTAGGTACTTTGGGGTGTTAAAATAGACGACTGCTAGGGAAACACAGAAGCATAAACGTGTTGAAAAATGAATCGAAAAAAAAAGTTCAAATTTATTTTTGAGAAATTTTTTGAAGTAATTATTTTTGGAAAACATTGAAACCAATTTTCGACCAATAAACAACCACATGAAAAGCTGTAAGCAGATTATTGCTCGACATCACCCAGCTTTAAATTTGGTGGTACTTGCGACTTTTATTTAATCAAGATTTCACTTCAGGTTTCACTAAAATGCGATTTTTAGAATTCAATCAAACTAACAAAATTCGGCTTCATCAAATAAACAAAAACATAAATTTTTAAAAAATTTCTCTTTTTCCCAAATTATACTGCATTCGAATGTAACCTATGAGGATAGTACTTGAAGAGAAAATCTTGAATTAGGCGGTTTTTCGCATTCCTAAGAAAAAATAGTTGAAAATTCAAAAGTCCGGCTTCATCAAATAACAACATTATTTGTTGTAGATCAAGGATAGATCTACATTATGACTAATCTCAAAAGTTTCAAGCAGTTTTGTATTCTGGTAAATTGGAGTAAAAAGACACTTTATGCAACGCTACCTTCAGTTTTGCAGATGAGTCTCCAGGTACTGACCCTACTTTTGCGGCAAAAGTTATCCTATTACTGTGCTCGCAGTGAAGTCGGTGGATTTTCTAACCTTATGAACACATAATCATGAGTTGCGTTTCTCACAACATATTTTAACTTTCTTGACCCACAATTGGTCTAAATAATAAATTGGGATGCAGAACAATTTTGGAAGACAGGTAAACTTTCTTGACCAGATTTTAGGGTCAAAAGAAGTGGGGGTTGACCTTTATGCTTGCACTTTTTTTTTTACTCGGATTTTCCTCGGATTCTGGGTCAGAATTTAATTCTAAGAATTCTGGCATTAGAAGTTATAATATGCTAAAGTGAGGCGTTAAGCTGCGATATGCTCTTAAAAGCCCGAAAAATGGTCGATTCAGAATTAATTTAATGGCGGATTCGGCTAGTGCATCAGATGCAGAATTTAATTCTTAAGGAATTCTGGGAGAAAAAAGTTGAAAAAATGTTAAAAAAACTATTTTGGCAAAAGAAACGGCCAAATTTTTGATATTTTTTGATATTTTTTTAGAGTCAATGGATTTTTTATATATTGATCCGATGCGAATTTAATTGCAAAGAATTCTGTAATAACATTTTTGCCAATTCCGTACAATCTTCGACTTGTGGCAAAAACGGTCAACATTTTTGGCCGAATTTTGACCGTTTTTTTTTGAAAAAATTTTTTGATCCTGATATCAAATTCAAATCGAGGGGTTTGGTCCCTATTAGGGGGTTGTCGCTAATTAAGTGGTGGTTGGTCCTAATTACAGGGGGTTTTGGTCCTAATTAGGGGGAGTGGTCTATTAATTGGGTGGGGGGTGGTCTCTAATTAAGGGGTTGGTCCTAAATGTGTATCGGTTGTCCTATTAAGGACGTTTGGTCCCTATTAGGGTTTGTCGTATTTAAGTGTGGTGGGTCTATTAAGGGGTTTGGTCCTAATTAAGGGAGTTTCCGGCCTGAGCCTCAAAAATTTAAAGTTCTATTCTTGATCAATAAAGTTTAATTTAAGAAAAAATGCTTGTTAATTTAATTTATGATGCTATTTGTTATTCCGGCTAAAGTGATGCAAGTTGGCGAGATGTTTATTTTTGAAAGTCCATTCGCGTCGGCCGGAGATGAGCTTAAAATATTCTTAATTTAAATAATTTTTGATAGGGATTATTATGTAACCTAAATAATTAAGGTGTACACTGGAAACGATGCAAACTGTTTGTAGAGAAAAAACTAGGGGTTGGTGCAAAGAAGAAGATAGGGTTTCTGGACCCTACTCTTTCTACCAACCTATTTTTTTCATGAAACAGTTTTGCCGTTGTTTTTCAGTAAATTGGACTAAAGTTTCCTATACCTTAGGTTATACTCTTTCAAGAAGGGATATATTTAGTGTAAGCACTAAAATAAAGGTGTACATGGAAACGATGCAATGTTTTGTAGAGAAAAACTAGGGTTGGTGCAAGAAGAATAGGGTCAGGGAAACTGTGTCGGTGTACCTTTAATGTATTAGTGTAGACTTTAATATATCCTATCCTTGAAAGGGTTAGACCTAGGGTAGGGAACTTGTGTCAGTGTACATTAAATCGAACAACGGTGCAAAAATGTTTGTCAGTGAAAAAATAGGGGTTGGGGGGTGAGAAGAGTTAGGGTTCGAAGAACCTATTCTCTTGCACCAACCCTAGTTTTTTCTCTGACAAACAGTTTTGCATCGTTTCCAGTGTACGTTAATTTGTAGGTACACTAAATTATCCTATTTCAAAAGGGTTAGATCTAGGTTAGGTTAACTCGTGTCTATTTACACGTAGAAAAAGTTTTGTCATAATTTCAATGCGGTGGTATTTTTTTAACGTTAGGGGGTAATTCGATCTGATTAATGAAGGCTGAGAGGCATTAAACAGCTTCAAATTATACAGGGTGATAACGCCTCTTATGTATTACAATGATTTTGAAAGAACTTCATATTGCATGGCATTGCGTTGAGAGACCATTATTGAATAGTTCGAAATGAAAATTCGTGGAGAAATTAACAAAGGCTTATACTAAGCTCACTTTAGGGATATCAAATAAGCATCAGTGAAATGATTTAACAAGCTTTTTTTCTTTGAATATTTAACTTTATTATTCAATTAAATTGAATTAAATTTTTGAGGGTCAGGGCCGGAACTCTTAATTAGGGACCAACGGACCCTTAAATTAGGGACCAAAACCCTTAATTAGGACCAAGCCCATGGGCACCCACCTTAATTACGACATAACCCCTTAATTAGGGACCAACACTCCTCGGATTTGAATTTGGATATCAGATCAAAAATTTTTCAAAAATACGGTCAAAATTCGCCAAAAATTTACCGTTTTTTGTGCACAATCGAAAATTGGTACGAATTGGCAAAAATGGTTTTACCAGAACTCTTAGAATAATTCTGCATCGGATCATATATAAAAAATCCATTTTTTGCCTCTAAAAAATATCAAATGCTCAAAAATTTGGCCTCGTTTTTTGGCCAAAAATAGTTTTTGAAGGCATGTTTTTCAATTTTTTGTTCCCAAATTCTTTAGAATTAATTCTGCATCTGAATGGCACTAGGCCGATATCCCCTAAATTAATTCCCAATATCGACCATTTTTTCGGCTTTAAGAGCAATCGGACAGTTAACGCTCACTTAGGCATATAACTTCTATGCCAGAATTCAGAATTACAATTTGAGCCATGGATCCGAGTAAAAAAAAAGTCAAGCATAAATTCCACGCCTCAAAATACCGACTTGAATTTTATCATGACGTGACGTCACAAGAAGAGAACGTGACTAATGACAATTCACGGACTCTTGAATTAAGTCGACATCGTTGAGTTGATTGGACCACTGTCTTTTCTTGTGACGTTCCATGATTAAAATCGATCACACAGATTATTTCGTATCGATATGGCCACATGCCGGTTCAAATTTCGACTTTGTTTAATGAACTTTTTCCTTCTGCTCACTGGCTTGTCCATCTTGTTGGCTTATCTCGAGTAAATCGGATTAACTTTTTCGAGTTGTATGCTGCGGACAGGCTATTGTGTTCGCCTTTGTTCACCTATCACAAAGTTTGAGTCAAAATAGTCTGCGATTATGGATTCACACTTTTTTTTCGTCACCGCGAGAGAAAATTATAAATCTTCGAAAAAATTTTACGTTTGAATATAATCAGGTGGGAGATTGGTTTATTTATATAATGTCCGAATTTTTACTATGAAAAATGAAGCACCAGTAAATAGGGATGAAATCGGTAATAAATCTAAAAAAAATTGTTTTTCCTTTTTATGCGGACATACGCATGCATAATGCAATTTGATATGTTGGCGAAATTTGAAAATTATATTTTTATCACTCAGAGAAATATAACAAAAGTTTCTGAAAGTAAAAAATTTCTCGTCATAATTACGCATTGTATGCATATTCACATGATGTGAAATTTTCCGAAAAAAAATTCTAGGAATCACCCTAATATTACTCGCTCCCGTCTTAAATTTAAACAAAATCAGATGGAGTAACAGAAATGAGAGAAAGGATAGCGAACGTTATGAACTATTAGTGGAGAGGTTTTCCAGACTCCAAAAATTTTAGAATTTTCCTTAAAATTTTCTCTTGTTCTATCTTCGGCTCATAACAAAACTTTTAAATTTTGGAATTTTGACACCGGTTACTATGTCTTTGTGTAATTCTACTGATGGTTATGACTATGGAATTGTAAAGTTTGTTTAAAACAGTTTTTACCGATGCAGAAATTTAATTTTCAGAAAAACGTGTGGAGTCTTTTAGAACCCTGTAGGAGGTGAATTGAGAAAAGCCCATAGTACTGATTTTCTTGTTCTCTAGAATATCTGCTTGACCTTAATGCATTTTAGGGGTCGTTTCCAACTATGCTGATCGCGTCCAGCTATGATTTTTTAACTTTTTACTCAGAGCACATTTTCTATATCGTATGTTTCGACGAGAAACTAACATTCCAAGTCAAAACCAGAATTATTTCAAACTTGTAATTCGGGCTTCGAAAGTTTTCATTTGACATATCTAGTCAACTTTGTTATTATCCCGGCACCTGATTAGGAAACTAGTGGTGTTTTTTACAGTAGTAGGGCGGCATATTAACATAAGTGTGAATTAGAGGCCTGTGTTCCAAAAATTATATTTAACAAAAATCTAGAATTATTGCTAACTGACTTATATAATTATATATTGATACATTAATAACATATTGTAATATTTTCTAAAAAAACTTATTTATGTTAAGATTTTGCTATGAATAATCGAATAAACGCGTTCGCATCTTTTAAAAAATGAATAATTTATATAAGACAAAATAATATTTATTGTGAAATCAAGTCGATTCAATTTCGAAATAAAGTGAATTTATAATCCATGTTTGAGTCTTTATTGTTACTTTTCAGCTCAAAAAATCACCTTGCAGTTTCGCGTGAGCATTTAATTCTTTCATAATTTTTGTATAATTCATTTAGAGATATGTCGTGTATGAACGCCAAAATATATGGTCGGTTAAACGAGAAATGAAATCGCTGAAGATCGAATTATCGAAGATATAACAGTATAATTTGGTCAATTTTTAGTGAAGAGTTCGACAATGCAAGAAGAGAATTTCTTTTAGGAAGTCAAAATAAGCAATAGTTATCTACAATGCGTAAATTTTGCTGAATCTATGTTTTATAGATACCTCGTAGTACTTTTACTTTAAAAAAAAATTTTGAACTTCTCATGGTCTATATATTTTGAAATCAAGAAGAGATGTTTACATATTTATCCAGAAATGCAATACACACACGTTTTTTATGACTATCAGGTCCGTCGAGCAACAAATCAATTTTATTTTTTCACAAAATTGTGTTTAATTTACTAAAAAGTAGCGTTGAAACCAAAACAACCGATCAGCATTTGTTTTAAAATAATTAAATACAAAAATATTTTTCATAATTTTATTCAATTTTGATATATTTATTTGGCCCAATAAGGGTTCAGCATCAACACCCATGTCTTCTATAGGTAATACTTTTAATGAACGCTATGTCGAAGATTATATTTACGTGTCTCGTCAAAAGTTTGACTTTCAGAGACCTAATAACAAGAATCCGTTATAGATTGGTCAATACGCATTTACTCTTGTGTACTTGACCAATCACATCACAGATTTTTGGTCTCTGACCGCAAAGTTCTACCGGAGACAGTAAGTATAATGTTCGATTATTTATATATATATTATCTTCCTCATAAGGGTTAACGGTTTAGGACATTTCGGAGCCAAATTTTAGCCTAACAGAAAGTTTTGTCAGGATCGTTTTTCTGAAAATTCAATGCTCACCTTGGAATATATTTTCTCAAAGTCATTGAGAAAAAATTTAGTAAACGAAACCCAAGGACACACTGAAAAGAAAGTTGGTTCCGTCAAGCTGATATTGGTCAAATTAACAAAACATTATTTTTTAACTAAATTTTGAACAAAATAGTACGTTTAAAAGTCTAGCGATTTTTAGTCCTTTTAAGAGCACCTTGGCAAACTTTTTGAAAATTTGTTTGTCCATAGGCTATGGACCATAGGTTCGTCCTTATAGAGACCTGTATTAAAAAAATGTTTTAAAAATCTTCTTTTCCCGGTATTTGAAATTTTTGATTTCACGTTTAAAAGCTGATATTGTTTTCAAAAATAGATCATTTCGAAACAATTTATTAAAAACTAAAAATATGAATCTAGAATCTTTTTAGTCAACTTTGGAACCCGGATTCACCAAAATGGAACGAATTCATGAAAGCAAATGCTATGTCAGAGTTTACCAACAAAGACGTGACAAAAAATGGAAAATTTTCAACATTTGTGCTCAAAATGAGTGCGCCAATAGGACCAAAAACTGCGGATGTCCATCAAACTCACACTTTTTCAGAATCCAAAGATGAACAAGGTCGAAAAATAAGAATTATCAATATAGAAAATAAAACGCTCAATTTTCCATATGCAGATTATTTCAATTTAATTGAGAGGTAATTTAAAACTAAATGCAAGTTATAATTTTTTTTTCTCTCTGCACCCGTTTCTATTTTAGAGTTACTAAGCTAAAAATTATTCATCCAAAAACGAAATACAGGGAGTGGGGCGATATCGCCTAACAAAACCTACGCAATTTCACGATTTTTAGCTAAAATACTTCGAGTGCCAATATCGCCGAATTTACAAATATCCCCAAATTTTTCTGAGATTTCTATTGCAAATTACTTTTTGGGCGTCATCAATGACGTCATTTTCAAGATTCAATTTCTTGTAGGCGTTCCAAATGACGACATAATTTGAAAAGTCATTTTCATAAACAGTTTTACAATAGATTCAAATGAAGTAAAATACAGTGAAGTCCGTTTATCAGGACGCGTCCTATCAAAATAAAAATTACAGTAGCACGAAAAGTACCTCACTGTACAATACAAATATGCCTTGATATGACACATATGTTACATAATAATCGTACTTTGGTGTATTTTTATGTCGAAGAAAAGTACTTTTCGCGGTACAATACTTTTTATTTTGATAAAACGCGTCCCGATAAACGGACTTCACTGTACCAATTTGTGAAGAATGACGTACTCCACCAAACGTAATCAAATGAAAATTAAAATACACACTTGTGATAAAAACATCAAACACTCACGCAATTTCAGCGATATCGGCTCCCCCTGTAGCGAGTTTGTTTTATATGTTCATAATAGAGGCGTGTCTTTTGTAAGCAGAATTGTCATAACAAGCTTCTTTCTTCTCAAAAACAGTTAACGCTCGACGAAAAATTAGTTGAAAATGATACTGTGATGTCTGTCTATAAGGACAAGCTCTTATAATTCAGAAAATTTTTTAGTGAAGAGCAAAAAAAAATAAAAAGGTCTTCAATCTGGCCTTAGTAAAAATTTTTTCAATTTGTCCTTAGAAGAAAAAATTTCAAATTGTCCTTAGCAATCTGTCCTAAGTAAAAAAATTTTCTATCTGTCCTTAGTAAAATTTTTTCAAATTGTCATATACGTATATCCATTATTATCCCAGGGTCACTTTAAAAACTTATTCCCTATTCTTTTAACAGGCAAATAAGTTTTTAAAGTGACCCGGGGATAATAATGGATATACTGCTGATAATATGCATTTCGTGTTATAATTTTGCTGATAATGTGCTTTCGTTCTTTATATGATAGCTTTTTATTAATAGGCATTGCTGATTACGCAGAATATCTCGCAAAACAAAAAAAACTCGGACCTTACATTTGTAGATTACTGTCATCACACAGGACATGGGTGCCTTTTATTGTGAGTGTGGAATTAACCGTAAAGGACAAAATGATTTTATGGTATGTGTAAAACTTTTTTGCCCTTTACGACACACAGACGTCTGATTTCATTAATATATATCATACCTGATCATAATGAGTTAAAGGAAATGGCTTTTAAAATAGATGATCCCGCATTTTCAAACGTAAAAATAGTGAAAAAATACCAAAATACCATTTTACAATTTTTCTGCTCATTATCTTTTATAATTATATTATATAATTTATATAAAATAAGGTAGATTGCAACATAAATTAAGATCAGTGCTAGATACATGCGGATATGAGCTCTTGATGAAAATTATTTACTTGGTATCCTACTTGAATAATTAAATAAGTAATTTTGTATTCAAAAATGGGTACCGAATTTATTGGCGCATCTTGTCGAAAATATTTATGCGGGGATTTTAAGCATCCGTTTTTTCAAAATACTCGGTTTAATACTCAAAGAAATCGGTTTGAAAGCGCCACCTTTTTCGAAAATTTTGTCAAGCTTAGTAATATGCAATTTCAAAAACGGTTTTTATTTTTTACAGGGTTGCAAAAGATTAAAAAAAAAATATTTCCAAAGTTATTTATTGATAATTCTCAACAGTAAAGTCCGTCTAACAGAACGTATCGATTTCGAAGTTGCGTCCTGATTAACGGACGGAAAAACTGCCTCCTGTTAGACGGACTTAACTGTACAATTAACTATAAATTTTCTTCAACAAGCTCGCTGGCTACACGATGCAAAAAACGTTTCTTGACAGCTACTACGGTTTTTGCTGGAGAGAGAGGGTCGCCTAAAAAAAAGCTACCTAAACTAATTGTGCCTTTTCTACATTAGTAAATCCTGTTTGAAATTGTTGACAATTAGATATGAAATAGATTGTACATTGGAGTGCCTCTATAAAAACGAACTGATTTCAAAAGTGCGTCCTTATAGGGTGACCCGCAAACTGTCGGGAAAATTTTCGTTCCCCTAGCGGCACCGTATATACGGCACCTATAGTCTTTAAGTTACAGAGGCGCTATACGATAGATATCGATAAAAATCGACTTTTATCGGTCAAAATACCGGGTTTGAAAGTTATTTTCACGAAATTGGAAATTTCAGTGATGATGGCTAAAAATTTTTAACCGGTGATATAAGTAAATTTAGTTGAGTTCCAAAATGATTGTGGCCCATTCGAGATTATTCTCGGGGACACATATCATATATGACATTTGTCCGTGAAAAATTGATACATATACAATATATTTAGGTTTGCTATTTTCGTACGTTTTATTGGCTGCAATCAGTCGAGTTTATGACACCCCTCTTAAGTTTGTTTCGCAAAAATAACTCAAAATATAAAGCTGTCAAAAATATTTAAATTACTCTTTCCGTAAATATTGAAACACTTTCAATATTAGGCAATGACACATCTTTGCTAAATTATTTATTTATATTATAGGGTTCGGACCGCATTTTTGAATAAAAAAGTGATTTGAATTTTTTTTTTAATTTTTGGCACAGGAATTTTACAAAAATGCGTTTTTAAAAGTTTAAAAAAGAAAATATATTTGGCCTCACACGCTATAACATTATTATTTTAATCTTTCTGGTACTAAAGGGCCTGAATTTTACAAATATAATAATATTTTCGATAATTTTCTTAGTTTTTAAATTCTACATTAGAATTTAGTTTTCAGTTAAATTAATTCGTTTGAACGTTCAAAATTTCCCCGGTCCGAACCCTAGTTATATATTAAGGCTAAAAAAGTCGTGGCATATTCGTCTGTCGAGCGTTCGTATTTATTTCAGAAAAAATTAATAACATTTTTTAAAAAGGTATGAAATTCTGGATCTTGGAGAGAAAAAGTGTGGAGTCAAGATTTTTGCTCGTCAAGAATGGGTCAAAATTATTCCAATCAAATTCATCACGGGTGCAATTGAAAAATATATAACGGTAAATATCATATTTTATTAATTCAACGCCGTATGAACTTTAAACGATCTTTTCGAATTTTTCAAAACTGTCCGGGTTAACGGAGTACTGGTCGCATTTTAAGGCCAAAAACAGGTTTCAAGCTTCGCCTCAATGAAGTACTAGAAACAGCACGAACATATGTATTCAGTTTAAAGATAATTGAACATTAATCTTGCTTTCACAAAACAATCGAAGGCCTCTGATTGGCCGACCAATCAGGAACGACCTTTCGAAAGTTGCACTATTTCACTTCAAAAGCCTACTCCTCCCTGAGTTTTGAAGAAAGAGATACTTTCATAGCTTTTATTGACCACAGAGAACGTGAGCAGAACCCAAGTTCCGTTTAACTCAAAAAATTTCATCCGGCGCTTAAATGAGCAAAAAACTGTTTTTTGGCCTATTTTTGAGTGCCTCGGGGAAAAATGACTCTCCTCCCAGGATTTTGACGGCAGAAACCTAAAACTGGTATGTATACGATCTTTAAGGATACGCGAAAAACCTAAAGTTCGACAATTTGCATTTTTGTATCTCGTCTTTTTGGAAACCGCGATTCGCTTTTGGAAACCGGGATTTGCTTAAATTTGACAACTAAAACTTCAAAATATCGGCTTGACGTAAGCCAACTTTCTCATCAGTGTTTCACTGGCTTTCTTTTGAGCCTACTTTCGAAAAAATCGAAGGACTTTTTTTTCGGAAATTTTTTCGAAAATGACTCAAAAAATAATAGTTCGAGTTTTAGCTGGAAATTGCAAAAAATCTTGTGATCATTTTTACACATGTTCTGAGGAGTACTTGATAAAAATTTGAGCCATTTTGAAAATATATCCTCGGAAGAGATAGATTTTGAAGTCTGAAATTATGAAAAATCGTCGGTTATTTGCCGTTCTAAAATTGTTCAGTCACCGGATCAAAAAAATCTTGTGATTAAAGTTTGACATACTACCATTACGTTATCTGTCAAAATTTGATATACCGTCTGGGAGGAGATAGATTTTGCAGTTTTGACAATGTCACCTTGTTACGATACTGTACCTATTGGTGTAATGGTCAAAAATAATTGGTGATGTACTTTTTCGCAAGATTAAGGATAGATCTACAAATAAGCATTTTCGGTTTTTCTCATAAGCTTTTCGTTTTCAGAATATATCACCGTGAATATGTCAAATCTGCCAGATATACCCCCTAAACGCACGCTGGCAGCAATTTTTGCTTCGTCCTAGAGGGAGGTCAATTTAAACGCACCATAGTTAATCCGCATCATTATTTTTTTTAGAAAAAACAAGAAAAATCGATGAAAGCCTTATCAAAAATTATCCGATCATGATGAAGATACATATATAGCCGATTGATAATATTAACGATTCCAAATAACTTCGAGGGCCTACGCATTTCTGGTATTAGGTCCAAATCGTCCGCATTCACGTGAAAAAACACTTTCGGACGATTGGGGCCTCTCCCTGTATTTAGCAAAAATTCTGTATTTTCTATAAAGGTGAAAAACGTTCAACTATTGTCTTCTAATCTGCGAATTAAAAATATAGATCGCTGTTTTCGATTAAATGAATATTATCTGACAATTTGAAATAAGGAATTTAAAAAGTCAAAAATGGGTTTCGATGTTATTAGTTCATCTTGTAGTGATTTTTTTGGTCATTTTGAGACTCAGGATTTTTTTTTTCAAAACAAATTGATTTCAATGTCAAATTTTCATAAGTTAAAATACGCTAAAAAATTCAAAAACGAAAAGAATGGCCGGAAGAAAATTCTCAGATGGGATAATAAAATCGATACCAATTTTTGCATTTGGAAATTTCTTATTTCAAATCATCTCTAATTTTATTTTTAGTTAAGTAAATCCGAGAGGATCCCGACGCACATAATCTAACATTTTTGCATGTTTTTGCTGATAAAAACTAAAAAGTTTTTGACCTGCATGACTAGTCAGCGAAATTCTCTATTTTTCCGCAAAATCAGTTAACTCGTAGACTGTTTTTCAGCCAACTAGTTGGCTTATTACGTTTTTTCTTTATTATTTAACTTTAAGTCTAGAACATAATCATTTTAGACGAGTCTACGAGTTAACTCAAATTGACCTATGGTGTTCACGTGCGAATTTTCCCAAGTAGGATAGACCCTTTAGGACTTTTTTCAAAAGTTTCCCCTATAAGTTTTGCAGAAGTTTGTCAGGAGCATTGTACGGACGCACTTTTGTTCGGAAGCTTCCCCCAGCATCTAAGGACGCAAAAACCGAAATTTCCATTGAAGCCATTTTGTTATGAAAAAGATCTATTCAAACAAAAGATCTATTTAAGATAACCTTTAGTAGGACGATATGAGCTTTACCACCAGAGAAGGTAAAAACTATAGCTTGTCGAATCCATCAGTTATATGTTTTATTTACTATTTGGACAATTACTTAATTATAAAAGTAAAAACGACAAGCTTTTAATTTCTACTGCTTTAAAATAAGTCATTAAATAAATGTAATTATACGCAAAAAATGACCTTTGACGCTGAGGCAAACTTGCCAGATAAAGTGTGACTTTATAGCGTCTTTTTTCGAAATAAATGAAAATGCCTTCGCCGTAATCCGACGTAGGAAATGAAATTTTCGCTTCTTTTCATGATAAATAAACCAACAAAAATGCATAGTGAAAATAAAAACATCCCTCCTTATATCGCTCTATACGTCCTTCAAGTCATAGGAACAAACCTTGAATAAATGCGTTCTAATGGTCCGTCCTACTGAAGTCACTACTGTGAAGGGTGCATATTTTTCGACATCTACCTTATATATTGTATGATTAAGAGTGCTTTCACGCGTGAACGCTACTGTTATATAACCACATAACGACAAGGTGTTTGTGAGAGTTAAATACGCAAAAAATAGTCGATCAAAAGGCAATTTACTGTACAATACGTAATCAAACGTCCTGACATGATACTAACCGTCCTGAAAAATACCAAACGTCCTGACATTAAATCTCGAAATAACGCGTTACTCAAAAGGCCTGACACGTTTCAATTTCTATGACAATAAGACTGTGTTTTTTACGCAGTAGAGTGCGTTTATAAAGACGGGCATTTTTTTAAAACGATTGCAGCGATTTTCGTACAGGGACGGACATTTTCCAAAATGTTTGCTGGTCACCCTATAACGAAACATCTTTGATAAACAAAAAATCGATTTTTTAAGTTAAAAACGGAAATTTTTCCCGGAAGTTTGCCGGGTCCTCTATAAGGACGAACATTTTTCCCGGAAAACCTTCAAGGACGCACTTAACGTCGAAAGCCGATCGTCATTATAAGGCACTCTAGTGTAGAACATTTGCATTATAATGAAAGAAGCAGCTAAATTGAGCAGGCAAAACAAAAATTGTACATGTAGATTAGGTAGCTTTTTTTTTAGGGCAACCCACCCTTGTCGGTCGAATAACTCGAAGGCCATATGAGAGATCGACAACTTTTATCAGTTTTTCATTCTGTACAATTGACATGAATATGGAATAAAATATTCGAAACGTCGTAAATAACTATTCTACATGTATATTTTTTATCGTAAATTTTTTTTTCTCCGCGCTATGATACCGAATGTCCGATGTTCCTTTAAAAAAAAAGATACCTTATAAATAATTTTTTCTATTTGCTTATTTCAAAAAATTCGAAAAAAAGCCTAGGTAACTATTTTTTAGCAGCGACAGATTTGACTGTGCTACCACGGACGAACCTGATGCGATATCACATAACAGTATTTTACATATAACTGAGAGAAAAATTTTTTAATTGCCTGAAACCTTGGCAAATAAATTTTGTGAAATTGTTTTCCAGTGGTATAAAAATCACCGTTTCAAACCCTGAATTACCGGTAAACTGGTGGAGCAAAATTTTTATAAATATTTTTTAGTTTCCAGTTTGATGCGAAAACCGGTTTTGTGAAATCTCATACGGTTCGTCCGTGGTGGCACAGTCAAATCTGTCGCTGCTAAAAAAAGTCACCTTTAAATCAATCTGAAAAACGTACATATCTCAAACGTCCTGACAAAATACCAAACGTCCTGCCAAAAATAGTCAAGTCATCTGTGTCAAAACGTTTGAGAATGTGATGTTTTTGGTTGTATTGTAGTTTAATCTTTTATTATAATTGCGTTAACATAATTGTAAAGAAGGCAAATCTGCCAAATCTGGCATTTCATCTGAACTTTCGGCATTATTTGACGAAGCGCTTTCTTCGTAAAACACTTCGGGGGACGAGACTTTTGGAATTTGATTTTTTGCACATTTTTCCTCATCTTCTATTGGGTACTCAAGTTCATAAAAACCACTTGATGACGGAGGCCCAAGAGCTGTTGTAAGTTTTGATAAAGTATCGATCAGAAAATATTATACAGTGCCCGATATGTAAATTGCCCGCGAGAGAAACAAATTTTACAAACCCCGAAATAAACAATCTTAATTCCACCTACGCGAGAATTTAATTTGGCCAATAGCGACCAAGCTTAGAACGACTCGAATAAAAAATATTACGCAAGACGCATTTTCTAAATCAAAATGAGAATCCGATTGGCCCGACCAAACTCGCACCTCACGATGAGGAGTCGTAATTTACAGGTCGGGGATTTTATTCATAGGACACTCGGTTAAAAACTCGAAGCCATTTATAGTAAAAGTCTCGGGAAAATGACCAAAACTGTTCTAAAAGCATAAATTCTTGTTTTGTCCGCGATGGGTTCATATTACATCAGATATTTTTTCTAAATATATTTTTGAAATTGCAATGAAATTATCTTTCTACTGATGTGCAACATGACCTCATCCGAATTTTGAATGTACTGGTGTTTGACTCTAATGATGTCCGCCGAAAAATTTCAAGACATTCGGTGAAAAAATCAAAGCCAAATATAGTCCAGTTCTCGGGAAACCGGGGTTTTAAGATTTGACCGATTATTACTAGTAAACCGGAAATCTGGTTTCTGAGAAAATAAGTTTTGAGCACGTTTCAACTCTTTTGCTGTAATTTTTAAAATCTTATAAAAACTTTCCTTTCTTTTCTCCGTTTCTTTGATCAACAGATTCACAAAATTTCAAGTGAATGGCGAGTCTATTTTCGGGCAAATGAAGTTCACATTCTGGGCATTTTATGTCCTTTTCATTAATTTCATGATCCATATGCGAGTTGATAATATGTCTTTTCAAAGCAACGATAGAGGCTAATTCGATGTAACAAATTTTACATTTATTTTCTTCGATAATTTGAGATTTTGTGATCGAGACGCCAGTTTTGGGATTGACTAGGTGAATATTTCGAAGGTGATGATTTACAGCATCAGATGTAGCAAAACCGGTTCCACATTTATCACACGAAAATGTTTCTGGGCGAAAGTGAAAATTTGATATAGAGTTAATAAGGTGGGTTTTTTTAGAGACGGCAACTTTTCGAAATCCTGATATAATCCGCTAGCCGTCCAGAAATTTCAATCAGGGAAACCCTGCAGACTTTACTTCTTTTTCTGCCAATATATGGTTTTATGGGGTTCCCAAATACCAGTAAGCCGTAATTTTGCTGTCGTCCCTAAAAAATCACCCTAGGCCTGAAAATAACATTGGCGAGGGTATTCGGTCGTATATCTACCAGGTAACGCTCTAGAGGTATTCAAAGATCAGACATTGAGGAACCTCGCCCAAATTATTATGAAAAAATTCAATTTTTTTGAAAGCTTACCGGAAAGAAAATTTTAAAAATATTTTGTTATAAATATAAAACCTATTATAAATATTTTAATTTATAAATATACAAATATTTTAATCTTTTACCAAATACAGAACATCATCAAAAGAAATTATATTCCTGTGTTACAAATATAGAATAACAAATAGTGTTAAAAACATAAAAAAACATTACGGGAGAATTTTGTTTATATTTTCATGTTTTAAAGTTTTTTAAACGGAAATTTGAACGTGTTGTCAATCTTGCTTAACTGTAATTAAATCGTTAAATTAAGATCATTTAGGACCAAAAGAAGGAAAAAATTAATACATTTATGCTTTGTTCAATCATTTTTCGTGTTCAAAATTTCATAAAAAACTATTTTGGATAAATTTTTAAGGAAAGAATACAAAAATCCGCAATTTTCGACTTAATTTTATTCCTACTTATAAATTATAATTCATTTCTGATATCCAAAACATAAATAAAAAATAAGAAACCGTATATTCTAAACGAAAAAAAAATTCTAAAAATTTTATTTTCATTCGAGAAAAAGTTTTTCCAGAGTTACAATTGAATGAGTTACAATCAGGATTAAGCGGGGTTTTCAATGGCCAATTATCGCAAAAGTACAAACTGTTGGACAAAGAATTACCTCTAATGTATTTGAGCAAAAATCTTGCATCGTCTAAAAAGTCGAAAGTGACGAATGGCTCGTCCAATCAGAAACGTGCTTACAAAACTGACGGGATTATTTTTTCAAAATGTATCTCCTACCTGAGTTTTTAAGGTACAACAATGATTTATAACTTAAATAAACTGCACAGAACGTGGGCAGATAAATACGTTGAGTTTTTGAAAAAATTCTTGGATTTGGTCTCAGTATCACCAAAAAACAGTATTTTTACCCTGGATTTAAAAGTTACACATTCGAAACCTACATGAATGTGCAGCTGAAGAGTGCATATTATAACGTTGAGTTTTGTCTAAATTTCTGACTCGTTTTTCTGTAAATCGTGTTCTGATTTTCCAAAAATTGATAAATTTCAACTTATTTCAAACAAAATATTTTTGGAACCCGAAAAAAGTGCCTTCCTGACCATGTATCGAGATAAAAAGACTACCCCTAATAGGGATCTCCTATACTCGCAATCGTCTATAATTTCATAAAAAAACATTAAAATAAAATTGGGAAAATTTGTTTCTAGATCCTCACTTTGCGACGACCACCCCCTTAAGTAAACTCGTGCCAAGTGTACAGCCTGAGTTTTCTCGTTTACTGCGTTTCTTTTATTTGGACGGGTAGACAGGCGTATAATTTCACCTCGATTTGAGATAATAGATGACTCAATTTTGACACGTGATTTACTGCGTTGTTTTTTAATACAGTGCCCTGCGTTTTTTAATCCAGCGCCCTGCGTTTTTTTAATCCAGCGCCTGCGTTTTTTAATACAGTGCCTGCGTTTTTTTAATACAATGCCCTGCGTTTTTTTAGTCCAGCCTCCTGCGATTTTGTTTAAAATTTATCAAGTTTGAACATGTTAACCCTTGGAAGCTCCGCACCACTTGAGTGGGCGGAAAAATTTAAATCCGCTGAATTCGGATGAAAGAAAAGTCCTGGAAATTTATGGATCAAACCCAACATAGAGTTTTTCCGGGATTAAAAAACGCAGGGAAAAAGCCTGCGTTCTTTTAATCCCGTTTTGATGTCTACCCGCCCGAATAAAAGAAACGCAGTAAACGAGAAAACTCAGGCTGAACATTGTTGTAGAGTCTACACTGTAGACCTCATTATCTTTTTCATTATCCGAGACTTTGATTCCGAGTCAATTATTTAAAATTATAATCCCAAAAACAAATAAAAAACAATTGATCTAGACTCTAGAGATTTGCGAGAACGTGAGAAAAAAATATTTGTTTTCTCCGGTTGTCAAAAAAACGAAATTCGAATGTATTGTTAAAATTTTCACCGTTTTCCTAGTGGCTTTTTAATTTTGCGTTTTTTGGATGGTGGACAAGAGCCATCTTCTGTTGGTGTCAAATCAATTTTGAATTTTCTGAAAGCATATCCCAACAATCCTCTGAAACTTTTGGCGCATTTATGTGTTTGAAACGCTTTTGTATGAGTATAAACTGTATCACATTCGACACAAAAAAATCGAAAACCGAGGTGATAGGAAGCATAATGGGATAAAAGTTGCTTTTCAGCGGGGAAGGTTTGGGAACAGGATTTGCACCAATATCTCCCATCTAAAGTAGGGTGGGAAAAGAAAGAAAAAAATTCTGTTTTAGAGAATCAAATTTTTGAATAAAAAACTTATTGCGCTCTATTTTTCAAAAAGGACAATTATTGAAAAAATCTGATATTCGACTTCTATTAATAGAGTGCCAAAGTAACCTTTTGTTACTTAAGTTTTCAATTAAACTTGGAGGCTTTTCATTGTGGCAAACACCCACCTGCGCACGATGTTCCATTTCCCAACTGCGTATCTGTGTTTTAAAAAACATATTCAAATGTCATAGACCTATCTCAAATTAAATAAAAATCAACGGTTGAGATGAATCGTTATGCCTACTTTTATTTTTTCTCAAAAATCGGTGTTTTGGAAACCCACAGGTTCAAATTGATAAAAGGTTTTGATATTCAGAGCTTTGGTTCTGTTTTGATATTTGCTGGCCCAAATAATACTTCCCCATGATATATTTGGTCTCTGTGTTTCAAAAAACACCGGCGCAGGTGAAGGTTATATCACCCAAATCTAAAATTTTGGTACTGTGAATTTTGCCTATAAGGACAGCTGAGATTTTGACATATTGTCCTTAACTTTTGGTGCCATATTGTCTTTATTTTTTTAAATTATTCTTAATGTTTCAAAAATAACGGGGAAGAGCCAAAAATATAAGCCAAAGTTTCTAAAGACCATAAAATTTTCAAAAAAAAACATTTTTTTGCTTTTTAGTGTCTTTTATGCTATATTGTCCTTATAGACGCACATCACAGTAAATTAACCCTTAATCTTCACGGACCTATTTTCCACAAACATTTCTCACCCTAGTCTAAAGCTCGTTTTGACCTATCACAAGGATCAAAATTTTCAGGTTTGAGGTTTTGATTGGTAATTGGGTAACGGGAATTTTCGTCAATTGCTGGATAAGTTGAAGTTATAGTTGAATTGAATAAAGAATCGTTGATAATCACGCTGTTTTCCTGGAATCCGGTTAAAACTTCACAATCCTCAACGTTTTCGTGCGCATATTTCACATGATTCTTTACAAAAACCTCAAAATTACATAAAAACATCTTAATTGAAACATCCTTTGAGCACAAGGCGGCCAGACGCAGTTAAAAATCGATTTTCATCTTTTATCCTAAACGGAAATAAGCGAACGATTAATCGAATGGCGGGGGCCCAAAACTCCAGCAAAAAAAAGTATCGAGAGCATTACATGAATCTGTCAAAATGGAACTTTCTGGACCGATTTTATATTTCGTTTTAAGGGGGTAGCAGCGATGTGGCAGACTGGCGTCAATTTAACTTACGAAAATAATTAGTTGGTTTATTTTTTTGTGCTTGTTATCNGATATTGGCCAATAGCGACCAGCTTAGAAGACTCGAATAAAAAATATTACGGCAAGTACGCGCATTTTCAAATCAAATGAAATCCGATTGGCCGACAAACTCGCACCTCACGATGAGGAGTCGTAATTTAACAGGTCGGCGGATTTTATTCATAGTACACTCGATTAAAAACTCGAAGGCCATTTATAGTATAAGTCTCGGGAAAATGACAAAAACTGTTCTTCAAAGCATAAATTCTTAGTTTTGTCCCGATGGGTTCATAATTACATCCAGATTTTTTTCTAAATATTTTTTGAAATTGCAATGAAATTAATCCTTTCTGCTGATGTGCAACATACCTCATCCGAATTTTGAATGTACTGGGTTTGACTCTAATGAGTCCGCGAAAATTTCAAGACATTCGAGTGAAAAAATCAAAGCCAATATAGTCCAGTTCTCGGGAAACGGGGTTTTAAGATTTGACGATTATTGACTAGTAAACCGGAAAGTCTGGTTTCTGAGAAAATAAGTTTTGAGCACGTTTCAACTCTTTTGCTGTAATTTTTAAAATCTATAAAAAACTTTCCTTTCTTTCTCCGTTTCTTTGATTCAACCGATTCACAAAATTTCAAGTGAATGGCGAGTCTATTTTTCGGGCAAATGAATTCACTATCTGGGCATTTATGTCCTTTTCATTAATTTCATGATCCATATGCGAGTTGATAATATGTCTTTTCAAAGAACGATAGAGGCTAATTCGATGTAAACAATTTACATTTATTTTCTTCGATATTTGAGATTTTGTGATCGAGACGGCCAGTTTTGGGATTGACTAGGTGAATATTTCGAAGGTGATGATTTACAGCATCAGATTAGCAAAACCGGTTCCACATTATCACACGAAAATGTTTCTGGGCGAAAGTGAAATTTGATATAGAGTTAATAAGGTGGGTTTTTTTAGAGACGGTCAACTTTTCGAAATCCTGCTATAATCCGCTAGCCGTCCAGAAATTTCAATCAGGGAAACCCTGCAGACTTTAGTTTTTTCGCCAATATATGGTTTTATGGGGTTCCCAAATACCAGAAGCCGTAATTTGCTGCCGTCCCTAAAAAAATACCTTAGGCCTGAATTATAACTTGGCGAGGTATTCGGTCGTATTCTACCAGTAACGCTCTAGAGGTATTCAAGATCAGACATTGAGACCTCGCCAATTATTATGAAAATTCATTTTTTGAAAGCTTACCGGAAGAAAATTTTAAAAATATTTTTAAAAATATAAAACTATTATAAATATTTTAATCTAAAATATACAAATTACCAAATACAGAACATCATCAAAGAAATTATATCCTGTTTACAAATATGAATAACAATAGGTGTTAAAAACTAAAAACAACATTACGGGAGAATTTGTTTATATTTTCATGTTTAAAGTTTTTAAACGGAAATTTGAACGTGTTCTCAATCTTGCTTAACTGTAATTAAATCGTTAAATTAAGATCCATTTAGGACCAAAAAGAAGGAAAAATAAATACATTTATGTTTGTTCAATCATTTTTCGTGTTCAAAATTTCATAAAAAACTATTTTGGATAAATTTTAAGGAAAGAATACAAAAATCCGCAATTTTCGACTTAATTTTATTTCTACTATAATTCAATTTCTGATATCCAAAACATAAATAAAAAATAAGAAACCATGTTATTCTAAACGAAAAAAAAATTTCTAAAAATTTTATTTTCATTCGAGAAAAAGTTTTTCCAGAGTTACAATTGAATGAGTTACAATCAGATTAAGCCGGGTTTTCAATGGCCAATTATCGCAAAAGTACAAACTGTTGGACAAAGATTACCTCTAATGTAATTGAGCAAAAATCTTGCATCGTCTAAAAAAGTCGAAAGTGACGAAATGGCTCGTCCAATCAGAAACGTGCTTACAAAACTGACGGGATTATTTTTTCAAAATGTACTCCTACCTGAGTTTTTAAGGTACAACAATGATTTATGACTTAAATAAACTGCACAGAACGTGGGAATAAATACGTGAGTTTTTGATAAAAATCTTGATTTGGTCTCAGTATCACAAAACAGTATTTACCCTGGATTTAAAATTACACATTCGAAACCTACATGAATTGCAGCTAAGATGCATATTATAACGTTGAGTTTTGCTAAATTTCTGACTTTTTTTGTAATCGTGTTCTGATTTCCAAAATTGAATTTCAACTTATTTCAACAAAATATTTTGGAACCCGAAAAAAGTGCCTTCCTGACCAGTATCGAGATAAAAATACCTACCCTATACTCGCAATCTCTATAATTTATAAAAAACATTAAATAAAATTGGAAAATTTTTTCTAGACCCATTTTGCGACGACACCCCTTTAAGTAAACTCGTGAAGTGTACAGACTGAGTTTTCTCGTTTATTGTTCTTTTATTTGGAGTAGACGGCGTATTAATTTCATCGAATTTGAATATAGTGAATCAATTTTGACACGGCAGTGTTTCGGTGTTTAAAAGTGCCCTCGTTTTAATCCAAGCCTGTTTTTTAATCAGCGCTGTTTTTTAATAATCCTGGTTTTTTTGAATAAATGCGGTTTTTGTTAGTCCAGCCTCCGATGCGATTTTGTAAAATTTATCATTTACCAGTTACACTTGAATTCGACCATTGAGTCGGGCGGAAAATTGATGTTAAATCCGCTGTTAATTCGATGAAAGTAAAAATCCTAATTTAAATGGATACCCAATAGAAGTTTTTCCATGGGATTAAAAATACCTACGCAGGGAAAAAGCTCCTGCGTTTTCTAATCCCTGTTTTGACTGTCTACCCGCCAAAAAGTAAACGCAGTAAACGCCAGTGTACACAGTTGTGTAGAGTCTACACTGTAGACCTCATTATTTTTTCATTATCCGAGACTTTGATTCCGAGTTAATTATTTAAAATTATAATCCCAACAACAAATAAAAAAACAATTGATCTAACCAGAGATTTGCGAGAACGTGAGAAAAAATATTTGTTTTCTCCGGTTGTCAAAAAAACCGAATTCGAATGTATTGTTAAATTTTTCACCGTTTTCCTAGTGGCTTTTTAATTTTGCGTTTTTTTGGATGGTGGAACAAGAGCCATCTTTCTGTTGGTGTCAATCAATTTTGAATTTTCTGAAAGCATATCCCAACAATCCTCTGAAACTTTTGGCGCATTTATGTGTTTGAAACGCTTTTGTATGAGTATAAACTGTATCACATTCGACACAAAAAAATCGAAAACCGAGGGATAGGAAGCATAATGGGATAAAAAGTTGCTTTTCAGCGGGGAAGGTTTGGAACAGGATTTGCACCAATATCTCCCATCTAAAGTAGGTGGAGAAAAGAAAGAAAAAAAATCTGTTTTAGAGAATCAAATTTTTTGAATAAAAACTTATTTGCGCTCAATTTTTCAAAAAATAAAGGACAATTCGCGATCGAATTCGACTTCTATTAATAGAGGTGCTAAAGTAACCTATTGTTACTTAAGTTTTCAATTTAAACTTGGAGGCTTTTCATTGTGGCAAACCCCACCTGCGCGCGATGTTCCATTTCCCAACTGCGTATCTGTGTTTTAAAAAATATTCAAATTCATAGACCTATCTCATGTTAATTAAAAAAAAATCAACGGTGAGATGAATCGTTTGCCACTTTATTTTTCTCAAAAATCGGTGTTTTTGGAAACCCACAGTTCAAATTGATAAAAGGTTTTGATATATTCAGAGCTTTGGTTCTGTTTTTGATATTTGCTGGCCAAATAATACTTCCCCATGAATATTTTGGTCTCTGTGTTTCAAAAAACACCGGCGCAGGTGAAGGTTATATCACCCAATCTAAAATTTTGGTACTGTGAATTTTGCCTAAAGACAGCTGAGATTTTGACAATATTGTCCTTAACTTTTGGTGCCATATTGTCTTTATTTTTAAATTATTCTATAATGTTTCAAAAATAACGGGGAAGAGCCAAAAATATAAGCCAAAGTTTCTAAAGACCATAAAATTTTCAAAAAAAAAACATTTTTTTTGCTTTTAGTGTCTTTATGCTATATTGTCCTTATAGACGCACATCACAGTAAATTACCTTAATCTTCACGGACCTATTTTCACAAACATTTCTCACCCTAGTCTAAAGCTCGTTTTGACCTATCACAAGGATTCAAAATTTTCAGGTTTTGAGGTTTTGATTGGTAATTGGGTACGGGAATTTTCGTCAATTGCTGGATAAGTTGAAGTTATAGTTGAATTGAATAAAGAATCGTTGATAATCACGCTGTTTTCCTGGAATCCGGTTAAAACTTCACAATCCTCAACGTTTTCGTGCGCATATTTCACATGATTCTTTACAAAACCTCAAAATTACATAAAAACATCTTAATCGAACATCCTTTGAGCACAAGGCGGCCAGACGCAGTTAAAAATCGATTTTCATCTTTTATCCTAAACGGAAATAAGCGAACGATTAATCAAATGGCGGGGGCCAAAACTCCAGCAAAAAAAAAGTATCGAGAGCGATACATGAATCTGTCAAAATGGAACTTTCTGGACCGATTTTAATTTTCGTTTTAAGGGGTAGCAGCGATGTGGCAGACTGGCGTCAATTTAACTTACGAAAATAATTAGTTGTTTATTTTTTTGTGCTTGTTATCGTTAGTTGAACCAGAATAAATGTGTATCAGCTCATTAAAATCATTTTTTTATATCTTAGGAAAGATTTGAGTTCAAACTTTTATTTTTAATTCGTACAATTTTCAAAAAATTCAAATTATTATTAAAATTTCACGCATTTTTCACCCAAAAATTTTCTTGTTTTTTTTCTAAAATCTGTGAATAAAACGAAAAAAGCCACTTTAACTTTTTTCATGCATGTTTACATATTTCTGACTGCTGTTTAAAAAAATCTTAACAGTTCATTTGTCACTTTTTGTCGACTGTTTTTAGAATTATTATTGAAATTTTTTAGCAATACAAGTCCAAATTTTTTATTAATGCTTTTTTTAAATTCTCCTTGAAAAAATCATGCCGAATCTGTTGTGTTATTGTCTGGTATCTATTTGATTTCCGTATTTCAACCGATGGAAGGGTCAATCAAATATCGTTTCTGACCTACTGATGAATTAAACAACACTTGCTTGTGACACCGGTTTGTGCCATTTTGGCACGCAATTTATGAAAAATTTTATTTTTTTCAAACAATCTATATATAATTGCGGGTGTAATAGGCTACTTTACTTTTAAAAATCAGGACATTTTTTCATATTTAAACTCAATTGGAGGTGAATTTTTTATCCTAAAAGCTGTTTTTCTATATTTTTCATGGAAAAAAACTTTCTATATAAAGAAATTTTTTCATGTGGATAATGATTCTCCCACTAATTAGTGCATTACACCCGAAAATGTCTGAGTTTATAAATATCGCCTTTAAAAAAAATCCCACATCAGGGTCAAGTTGGAAATGGAGTTGTAATGAAAAGTGTTTTTGATATTTTTACAGATACTTAAGTAATGTTGAGAATTTAAAAATATAAACGTTTGCAAGAATGAAACACTTTTATTGAAGATAAAAAATAAAATTAAAATTTTCACATTTTTTTTTCTTTCAAAAATCACTCCCGAAAAAATGTACCAATCTGCCACATCGCTGCTACCCCCTTAAGTAATGACGTTTCGTTTTAATCCGCTTAGACAACTATGACAGTAGTCATTTCCCTGTATATTTGGCGGACATTTTTTTTGACAAATTAAGGAAAATAAATTAAACTTTTTTCTGACAAACATTAAGTATAGTTACATAGGCAGTAACTAAGGTAGCTATTTTTTTAAAGGAACCCACCCTTGTGAGCTTAATTACTCGGAAGTCATACTGGCTACACCATACAGAAACCGTTCGTCTATATCTTGTATGACTTCCGATTATTAAGCTCACAAGGGTGGGTTCCTTTAAAAAATAGCTACCTAATGGTCCATATATATGGACCATATTGTCTTTATGGCGGGTACTTCTAAATAACTATGCAGACTCGTTATTTTTTATGGTCGTAATTTTAATGGTCGTTATTTTTTATTGGCCGTAATTACCTTAATGACAATTTTCATTTCGCAAGTAAAAAAAACAAATACTGTATATCCATCATGATGCCCGAGTAACTTAAATCTCTCATGTGCTTTTTAAAAGAATAGGGAATAAGAGATTTAAGTTACTCGGGCATCATGATCGATATATAATATGGTCAAGATAGTATGCTGCTTTAAAAAAATGAATAATTTTAACAATATTGTATACTTATTGGTAAAACCACAAGGAAAACTTTTGAGTACTGTGGTTGCTGTCTATAAGGAAAAGTGAAATTTCCCAAATTGTTTGTTTCAAATTTCCCTATGTTTTCTTCTTAAAGTTACCTAAGCTAAAATTCTAAAATTGTACTTATCAATCTGTCAGTAGCTATTTTTGCCGAATGACTTTGAAAAACGATATCTTTATTAATAAATATGAAGACATTTTTATGGTCTTCACTTTGAAAAAACCTAAAAAGGGGGTTTCAATACATTTTTATCGAAAAGGGGTCTCATTTCTAAAAATTCTCAAATTGATTTTATATTAACATAAATTTTCATTATAATTGTCATTAAATTTTCACGAATTGTTTTAATAGAAAAAATCTTATAAACTTATACAGTTAACTTCTTTTAGTTAAACTATTTGGTTGGATTTCGCTTTTGCGTCCTTATAAACGACCTAGCAAACTTAATAATTTTCTTGGTTTTGACGATAAACAAGACCTAGTACGGCTAAAAAGTCCTTATACAGAAACGGCGGTAAACTTTTGCAAAAAAAATGCGTTCTAAGGGTCCGTATTACTAAAAAACCTCAACTGTATAAAAAAATGTATCAAAAAATACTGCGGCATTTATTCATTTTCTATAATTTTGAGCTTATTCCTGAAGTGAATGAAAAGAAGGTTTATTTTCGCCACAAATTTTACATAAAAACTCCATTTTCCTGGTTTCCAAGCTACTGTGAACCGCCAAAGGACTTGCAGATTTTTCTGTACTTTTTTTATGAGCTCCTTGTTTATGAAAAGTCAAGACCCTCGCAGTTCCTACTTTTACGGGGCAAAGGTCACATTCGAACATATTTTTTCCGTCACCATAACAAAGCTTGCGATGTCGAATTATATTGACGGCTGAAGTATGTATGAGGCAATTTTCACATTTTTCGGTATTTTCAGCAGCGTTGATTCTGTGGTGAACAAAATCATCGCTTGAGATCGAGGAGGTTTTTGATCGTTTGGAACTTTATTGATATTTCATTTTTTAGTCAATTGACTTTAAACGGACAGGTTAAACTGACTTATTAATTATTTATATCATGCCCACAAAATTTTTGAAGAAAATCGAATAAAACACTTTATCATATACAGTAAAATTTATGCTACAGTAGTATGACTATAAACTGACTGGTAGAAAAAGTTACTTCGTCCGTTTAAAGTTTTGGTAAAATTTCACCATGCGAGGCCTCGCAAGGTTGTCCTTTATAATTCGGCTCACGGAATTTGGGCCCGACGCAGTCTGTCTGGGTTGTCCGTTTAAAGGCACTATGCTGTAGTTTGCCTAGAATGACCGATTTGGGTCTAACATGCTTGCTAGCGTGCATTTAAATAGGCACTTTGGCAAGTCAAACTTTCCGTTATGTTCCAGCGGATAATTTCAATTGCCAAAGTGCCAGTTTGAATGCACGCTAGGAGGAATTTTTGACACAAACTCGTCATACTATACCACCCGTTTAAACGCACTATGCTGTAATTGTTTTAACATTATTTTTTTATGGGTCTTTGTGAGCACAGAGCCATAATAGTGGCTCAAGCATACCTAAAATCATCGAAAAAAGGCAAAAAACGGGATCGTAGAATCCTTTCTTTCAAACACATAATAAAGAATTTTGATTCGGTTCCCAAAAAATATTTGAATTTTTTTTTCGAATTTTTGGTTCCAGTATTACGGGAGTTGATTTATTAGGATTTTTCGCCTATGTTTCACTTCCGGAAAAATTATTTCGGAACTAGACATAACATACAAATGTTAGAATAGCCAGGTTTTAGGAAAGTGTTTTGTACATGCATAACAGTTAAAATACAAATTTATTGGTATCTAGGGGCAGATATTTTTTTTCGGAAGTACAATTTCTAAATTTTTAACTTCAAGTATCCAATGAAAAAAAATATTTATTATAAAAGTGAATTTAATCAATCAAAATTGCCACAGTTTGTACTCATTACCATATTTACTTGAAAATAATAAAAAAGTGTAATAATCTGCTTTTAGAGGGAAAAATAAACATTTTTTACCAAAAATCATGATTTTTTCATCAAATTTTTTGACTTATTTATAAATACTTATGGATTTATGAGATTTAAATCAAAGCAGACAAAACAATGACGTAGGCCAGATACTTGTGCATCGTTTCCGACAAAAATGTTACTTGTGAAGACAACTGTGACTGTGTTTCACGTGATATGGTATACCTTGCTTTTCTCACTTTATTTTCTAGAACTAAAATTTATAATTCTAGAATATAAAATGTCGGATGCAAAAACATAACCTTTCAACTTCCTTATGCAAAAAAAATTGAAATTCCAACTACCTGAAGTTTTCTGTAAACAAAGTTCAAAGTAGAGCCACAATTGTGGCTCTGGTGCCTTGGCAGAACTTTTATATGCTCAGTGAGCATTGCTCACAAGGGTTAATTATAAAACCATTTTTAGAATACTTTAACAATTTTATGATAAAATAATGAATAAAAAAGATTCATTTGCAGTAAATAATTTTGCAACATATGTTTGTGAGCGGGCACAACCCCTTTAATAATGAAACACTTTCCTTATATTCAAATCGTCATCTAAATGCCTTTTTCGTCCAATAATCGGAGATTTTTGGTAATTTGAAGTGATCATGAGAGGCAAAGGCTTTTCGTTTTGTGTTTTACAGTTTAAAACATGTTCTTCGAAAGTTCGTTTGATAACAAAGGGAGCAGTGCAAATCTCACAAAAATAATTTTTTCTCTTCACATCCATGAATATTTTGATGGTGCTGAGTCAAATTTTGATGATTGGAGTAGAATTTTTGACAAAAGATACAATATAGATTTGGATCCTAGGCAAGTGATATGCATATAGTGAATTCCATGTGAATTTATTTCGAACATTTTTGCTTGAAAATAGTCATACTAAGGTAGCTTTTTTTTAAAGGAACCCACCCTTGTCAGCATAATAACTCGAAGGCCATAATAGACATCAACAAACAGTTTTTTGTATCATGTACACAAGTGAAAACTTTTTGTCCTTTTCCATGTCAACCAGTTCACTGGTAACATAGCTTTGAAATTACCGGTTTTTCTGAGGCAAAACATGGGAATTTTTGAAAAATATTTTTTTTCGAAAATATGCCGTACGAAAATTTAGTTATTTTCACACTTCTGTTGATTCGTTGCCACATAGAGACCGATTATTACAGTAAAGTGTGGTTAAAAGGACAGGTTGAGTTTTCAATATATTCGCTTTATTATATATTCGCATTATAATATATTCGCTTTCAAAAAAGCTGTCCATTTAAACCGGTTTGGTGGAAATTTCCCCTTCGAGGTTGTTCTTTTAAACGGTCGCTGGCAGGAATTTTTGCTCTGACCTTGTCCTAAGGGGTTGTCCTTTTAACCACAACTCTACTGTACCAGAAGAAATACATTTAGATTAAAATAGGCGAAAAATATTATGCCTATTGAGATTCGAACTCCTAAACTTTCGGTTTAAAAATCAATTACCGGTTGACTTGGTAAAAAACAAAATTTCCATGTCACAAATTCACTTGTGTACATGATACAAAAAACTGTTTGTTCATATGTCTTATGGCCTTAGAGTTATTAGGCTGACAAGGGTGGGTTCCTTTAAAAAAAGCTACCTAAGCAGACCTCGGCAAGCCAGCAGATTTTTGTGGCTTGGCTTGGAAACAGAAAAAAAAATGGTGGCTTGGCTTTCTGGCTTGGCTTGGTCGTTGGCTTTGTTTCTCAAGCCAATCCAAGCCACACTTGCCGAGGTCTGATACTAAGTGAGTAAATTAGGGAAAAATATTTTTTAACAAATAAAAAAAGTTAATAAAACATTCTTCAACAAAAAAAGTTTTATCAAAATATTATATGACAAAAAAAATTAAATTCTTTCTGACACAACATATTCTGAGAAAAAAAACTTTTTTACCAACACATTTTCTGACAAAAAAATATTGACAACAAAAAAGTTTTGTTTTAGCAAAAAAGGTCTCTCAAGAAGTTTATTAACAAAAATTCAAATGTTTTATGTTAAAAATACTCTTCTCCGTGAATTATAGTCTCGTAATTCAAAAGGAAGGTTTAAAGATTTTCACAAAAGTGATAATGGGAATTTAAAAGAAAACTGTAATTTAAATTTTTATTTTCAAGCTTTTCGGAAGAAAAATCTGAGTTTCATAAAATTTTGTTTTTGAAAAATAGTTTTATCCGTTCCTGGCTAGCTTATAAACCGAAAAATTTAAAACATCAGCTTACGAAAAATTCGACAGTACATGACAGTTAGTTCTTGTAAAAAACGGGTCGATAGTGAAATGTATAAAAATTGAAATGTATAAATTTGAGATTTTGAAACATAAACAGGCGAGAACAAGAGTTCTAGAGCATAAAATTCTAATGTTTTTGCTGGATCAGATTATTGAGATTGAATCTTCAAAATGATAAATAAAATATTTTTTTGCGCCACCCTATTATTTTGAAAATGCAATGACATCATGAAAAATACAGATTTTGGTACATTTACAAAATGTTTAGGCATATTTATATTTTGGTTGGCTATGCGAAATTTTTTTTATCATTTTGCAGAATTCGACCTTAATAATCTGATCCAGAAAAAACATTGGAATTTTATGCTCTAGAACTCTTGTTTTCGCCTGTTCATGTTCAAAATCTCAAATTTATACATTTCACTTTTTATACATTTCACTATCGACCCGTAAAAATAACTACAGCATAGTGCGTTTAAAAGGACAGGTTGAGTTTTCAAACTGTCCTTCTAAAAGTCTGGCGAAATACTTGGCTCAGAACTTGTCCTAAGGGGTTGTCCTTTTAAACTCACTATGCTGTTACAAAAAGTGGCGAAAAAAACATACTTTTTGCTGAAATACTCAGGATTTTTTTTCAAGGACACAACTTTACGGTTTGATGAAATATTTTTAGGACTTTAACCAGGGTTTTAGATGTGATTTTAACATACACTTTTAATAAGAAGAGAGTTGTATAGATTTTTCTATTAACATTTATTTTGAAGAATCGAATCGTATTTCAGTCATTTTAAAAACCAACCCTTATTTTTGCAGATAGAAAATGTATAAAGAGCTTAAATTTATGAAAACCAGCGAGTTGAAATTAATTCAAATGATTTTTATGTCACTTTAGAGTAATTTGCCGTGAAGTTGTTTTTCCCTAGGAACGAATTTGTATGTAATTTTGTGACACAAGCCGTAAAACATCAAACGGTTTTGTATCATGTACCTTACATCTTTATTCACATCTTATTAACATCTTATTTCAATAAAAACAAGCTTAGGTAAACGTTACGTGCCAAAGAAATGTAACGGACCAAAAATTACATAAAAAATCGTTCCTATAGAAAACCAATTTACAAAAAATTACATAAAAAATTCATTCCTGAAGAAAATCACCCTCCGAAAAATTACTTAAAAGTGACATAAAAATCCCTCGATTTTTTCCAACTCACTAGTTCTTAAATTTGAGATTGTTATACATTTTCTATCATAATGTCTTTACATAATCTACCAAAAATCCGATTTTTTGAAATAAATTTAAATTACTCTGAGCTGGAAAAAAGAGCTGGTTGAAAATAAACTGATAAACTTACATTTATAACCCTGATTACCGTCTAATAGTGCCCTTGCAGTTATGGGTAAGATTATTCCGGGGCTAATCATACCATTAATCAATTAAGTGTTATAAATTATCTTGTTATGAGAATATAAAATCTGCTATCTACATTTATAAAATTACTTCAACGTATTTCTATGACATTTTAAAATGAATTATAAGGTAAGCACGGCAGAACTTTTTTTGCGTAAAAGTCCTTGAATTTTTTAGAGATTGTAGTCTGTGAAAATAGGGGTTGGCAGTAAAACGGCAAAAAACGAAAACGACAAAAAATCACTATTTTGGCATTTTCAGTCAAGAAAACTTTATTTTCCAAAAAAATTATTCGATTCATGTACTTCAGGGCGCGATTTAGATCCAAAAAGTATATTTTCACATCGCAATAAACATTCTGGTGAAGCTGATAAGGTAAAATAGGCCTTTTTTGAGAAAAATATTCTTTCGGAGAAACTTTCAGATTTTCATCCGTCCAGAAAGTTTTTTCAAGTTTCTCGGGATCTGAATCGCGCTCTGAAGCACACGAATCTAATGATTTTCGGAAAAATTTAGTTTTCTAGACCGAAAATGCCAAAACAGTGATTTTTGGCCGTTTTACTGCCAACCCTGAAAATAGTCCGTGAAAATAAATCACAATATTTTCATGATATTTTTTTATAGGATGCCCAGTCAAACCTTAATTATAATTGATCTATCCATTCTTTTAAAATAACGGAAAAATTACCGAAAAAAATAATATTCATTTTAATAAAGCTAATTCTGAGATTAAAAATGAGTTGGAAAAATGGGGAGGGGTCTGTTTCTTAGGAGCCTGACTTTCGTCGCTGAGATAGTTCGGAACAGGTACAGGCTGAAGAAATTGAATTGTTTTTAACCAACAAAGTCAATAAAACAGAGAAAAAATAAAAATATTACTGACGTGTGTGTTTATGAGGACAGACGAATTTTTGTCGTACCCACTACATTATTATGATATTGAAAAGTAAATATAATATTGAAAAAAATGAGCCGGTTTGTCCTTATATACGAACATGCTTTTCGAAAATTTCGGCCGGTTTATCATTATTTTATGCCCTTATAGACAAAAACTACAAACGAAATCCCGGTTATTCTGAAATAAGCAGGTAATTTTCGGTAATTTATTATTTTTGTGAAGAAAAAAACGTTCTTCAAAAAAATTGTTTATAAAACAGGCCATTTTATCGGGTCACTGATTGTTTGGTCGGGAGGCCTGACAATCATACAAAAAGTACTTTACTCTCCAACAAAAAGTTTTCATGAGTGTTCTTTGACTTCAGGGGAGTTATCGTAACCAAATAAAATGATCCACCATATGATAACAAAAAAAAATTGGGCCCCCTGGTGGTCAGAAAATCGTTCTAGAAAACTTTTTTTTTGTCTTCAAACTAGACAAATATTGATTTTTCAATTAAAAACGGCAGGAGCGTGACCGCAACGAAAATGTTATTTTTTTTTAAAATTAATTCAGTTTCCATTGCACGGGCCACAATATGTACTTGATTTCTTGCCCGCGATGCGCATCTGCTCAAATCGTCAATTTAAAATTTTGACCGGCATTTCAACCGGTAATTTGTCGTCTTTTTGTCGTTAAGTAAATTACTTTTCGTATGAAAGTACTTTTTTATTATATTCGTTTATATGAGTCATATTTAGCGCACTGTACTGTACCTAGGTATGCGTATCCCGGTCCTGAACAATGAGTGTCTTTCTTTTTATTGGTAAAATTTCGTCCTCGGATTTAGCTCGGTTTTCTTTTTTCTCTTTTTTGATAAATATTTTATGATGTTCTACCATATGTTTATTTGCGTATTTCATACTGCTAAACGGCGGCCGTTTACAAACAAAGCACCAATCGTCTGGTAGACCCTCCTTCCTATGCTTCAGCACGTGATTATAAAACGTTTCGGCTGGGAAATGTTTGAAACATTCTTTACATTTTACAGAACCCAGAAAATCAGAATCACCATGAGTCTCCTCTTGGTGGCGGAGGAGAGCATTTTGAAAATCAAATTGTTCAAAACATTCGCAGCACGAAAATTTCTTTGTTTCGTCGTTATACTCAGGATGAACTTAACCAGAGTTTACATTGAGGTCAAAAAACTTGCCATATTTTCGTTATATTTAGAAAAAATCAAAAACATTTTTTTGCTGTCTCATCTTTAAATTTCGTTTTGATCTAGAATTTTCGAAATAAAGATGAACCCTTCTTTTTTTTGGTACGTAAATTAAGATAAAAACAATAAAGTCCCAATGGACGTATAATTTATTTTTTATTATTCAATTTTGGCGCAAGTTGAATGCAACCACATGATTCAATTTATTTCGATACGATTAAATACGAAGGTAGCATTATTTTGTTTGGAATTATTTTACTCCTTTAAAAAATGGCATGAAGGCAAAGGGTGGGGTAACCTAAAAAAGGTCCCTCAGACAAAGTTGAAATTTTTAAAGTTTCCTAAAAACTTTAAAATTTCTAAACCACTTCGGAAATTTTTTTTTGAATGGAATTAGATTAATTGAATTCGGTGATTGCAAAAACTTGAAAATTAAAGTGAAATACATTTTTATGATTTAATAATTGAAAATGTTCTGATATAATTTATATAAACTTCCCTTGACGTAGATGATTTGATAGTGATCGTCTACTTTGTTGGTTCTCTTGACAAATCGGACATTTACTTTCAAAGGTTTTTGTGTGCTTTCCAGTCACGTTTATGCCAGCTGCAATAAGCTCAAATTCAGTCCTTATTCCGCCCTTTGGCACCTCACGTGGCTGATTAACTCCATCAATTAATGAAAATTTGAGGATTTTATAATGAATATTTTCAATTGAATGTCCTGCTTTATGAGAAGAATTACTTTTGTGTTTTACGATTCCTTCAAATGTTGGCTTTTGAACAGGACATTCCAAACATTGATAAACACTATCTTCTACTTTATTATGAATAACCTTTAAATGTCTGATAGTGGATTCATTACGTCAGTTAACTTTTTTCAGAAAATTGGTTAAAAATGAAATTGGACCCCATCCAAATCGTAAAATAAGGCTTGTTTTGGGGTTCAAATTCAATGTTTGATAATTGTATTCGTTGGATTTTTTTTTAAATTGAACTTCATACACGTTGTAGTACGAGGAAACATTTTTTCGTCAGAATTTTTTCCTCAAAAATTTCGTTTTTTGTCAAAATTTTATAAAAACAAAAGTTATTTTTTGGTAAAAAATATTTTCGTGAGGTTCGTCCTTATCTATTCAAACTTTTTCACATAACGTACATTTATTCATTGATGAAGCAGCTTTGTTACAGAGAAAATAAATTTTGCCGAAAAAATAAAAAGTTTAGACGAAAAATGTTTTCCCGAAAGTAATCTTTTCCAAAATCAGAAATAAAAAGCGAACACACATTTAATCCAATCCTGAAATATGATATTCTTGAATGAAAACTGAACTTTCCTTCACAAAATTCGCATTTTATGGTTTCTCCGCCATTTTCACCTTCGCCATGTACATTTTCTCGATGCTTTTTTAGCCCATGCAAATTCGAAAAATATTTTGAGCACCATTCACAAAATTTGATTGAAACAGGTTCTTCATAAATATTTTGCTCTTCCTCAGATAAAATTGAGTCCGAAACATTCGCTTTCTCATGATCTTTCAGATGATTCAATAAGCTGAAAATAAGCTACACAACGATTCAGAGTATTTTGTAGATAATTCTTTGGGGATACTGTAGTATGAAAAAATTTACCTTGAGATATTCAAAAATATACTTATGTTTCAATTACAAATATAAAAACATCCTTATCCCCCACCTGCACGAGCGTGTTTCAGAACATAGAGACCAAAAATATTTTGGGGAAGCGTCATTTTGGCCGGCGGAATATCGGAACAGACCCCCGATAGTTCCCCTTATTTTTAATTTCAAGAATTTTGGTGAGTTCTAGAAATTTCTCATCAGACCGGAAATGCATTATTTG
>SCLH01000892.1:71040-81693 GCA_004367855.1 Oikopleura vanhoeffeni
TTAGTCTATTAAAATGCATATATTATACCTCGAAAACAATTCAACAATATAAAAAGTTTTATTCAATGCAATAGAACTTTGGATTTTTTTATTTTTGTTGATCAAACAACGATGTGATTCATAAATCAATTTTTTTCAATAAAAATACAAATCGTCCAATAATGATATCTGGACTAAAAAAACAGATACTGTAATAAATTGAATGACTGGCGTATAAGATTGACAAAATATTTTTTGTGAGGATCAAAAATTGTGATTCACAATACGAATTAATCCGAGATAAATTTGAAATGAACCAAATTGTTTTTCCAGCTATAGTTTTTAGTGAGACTAAAAAAATTACCAAAAATATTTACAAAATTCATGTTTGTGGAGTCAAAAACGACGTATCTCGGGAAATAGTTTGCTGTGGAAATTTATTGATCAAACAAATAATGATTTATTTTAGTTTTCAAACCTCTGGCATTGCAACCAATCAGATTGGTCCAATCTTCGAAAGTTCAGGACCACATTTATTGATATACTGATCAAGGTGTGTCAACATTTATACTATATTAATAAAATATAGTATATATGTGCTTAACGACACATTAACTTCCGCGCCCTTTTATTTCCCGAAAACTTTCCCTTTTCGCCCCTGAGCTCTTTCAGGGTGCGCCGCTCGTGCCGGGCTCAAAGTCTACTTTTTGAGCCCCTTTTTAAAAAAGGTCGGTTTTAAGCCGCCGAACGACGCGCACCCCTTTATGAAATAAATATACCCATTTTTGTACGTCGCCGAGTTATTTTATCGCATCCTGCAACCTGCAATTATCAGAGATCTCCCGCAAGAATTACCTTGAAAACGTCGGAGCGATAAGTGCGACTGCTCCATCAAGAGTGAGTTCTAGAGGGCCCCAAACAGTTACTCAGAATCAATTTCCTATTAATTCGACGAGAAAAGCAACTTTACCAACTTTTAACCCTGGTAGTATAAAAAGCCCTAGCGAATCTGGTTCGGTAATTACAGCATCAATTAATTCTGAGCGACTCAGACCTACAAGAATAGCCCCAGTTATACCGCCTAGACCAGTTAAAAATCAAACTATACATAGGTCTGTTGAATTTTCGCCTATTGAAGGAGATAGAGGTACTCACAGTCATTATTTTAATGATAGCTCTGTCCCAATTAATCGGGCTAAATCGGAAGTTACCCAGCATATCAATAATCAACTTATTTCCGTGAATATACGCGTTATACGGTAATGGATGATAAAATTAAGTACAAATTTGATACTAAATTTGACACCAATACTATCTCAATTGAGGATTTCCTTAAGGCCCTCGACCGTTGGCGTTGTGCGAATTCTGCATCCGACGAAAAAACCATATTAATGGGTCTAGCTAACTTTAAAAACATAAGTCTTGCAAATAACATTCAGAGACTTTAACATATGAGGCTATGGCGGACTTTGATACTTTTTGTTTCGAAATCAAGTCTAAGTTGGGTCAAAGTCGTAGAGAATGGTACAAAATATTTCAGAGAAATTCGCGAAGTAAAAACGAAAGTTGTTACGAATTTTTTGCTAGACTTGTTAGTCAATTCAAAATGGGCTTAGGAATAACTCAGTTAAGTTCAGAGCACCAAACTATGGTGTTAAAAAAATTCTTAAGTGCTTTGCATCCGCAATTACAGGGATTTCTCGAGATCAGAGACCCGGAGCCGTCATTTTTTAATGTAGCTGAAATTGCCGCGAAAATCGAATTAGCTCAAATATTCCGAGAATAAGGCCTATTGAAGTTAATAATACTCAAACTGGTAACCGAGGTCAGAGCTCTAATTTTAATGCTAAAGTTAATGAAAATCCAGTAAAAAGTTCTGGTCCGAAAAGAATAATACCGGTCTGTGAATTTTGCGAATTAAAAGGTTTCACGCTACAGAAACTGTTTTGGTAATCCTAAAGGAAATCGTTTAGACCAGCTATTTTTCAAGCTTCAAGAATTAGAAAATCGCAGCCAAAAAACTAGGATCCTTATGTAAATAGTCCTACAGTTAATAACGCTTTCTAACGGTTACGACTACCTACTGTATTGTTACAATTGGATCAAATAAATTAAAAGCATTAATTGATTGTGGGGCAAACACCTCCTGTATAAATTCTAATTATAAGCATTTGGGAAACTTTGTTTCCGACGGATATTGTATTCGCAGTTTTGATGGATCAAAAATTGGTGTCATCGGCACCACAACTGCTAAAATCAATTTTGGTCCCTTTTGTAAATCAGGTCAACTGTCAGTTGTCACGGAATTAAACTATGATGTTATAATTGGCCTAGATCTTATGTTTAAATGTGTCATCGAGCGATCAGAAAAATCAGGTCGTATCGAAAAAATTGAGGTGAACAATCACTCATTAAAAATTTCAACTGATATTTTGGATCAATACTTATGTTGCGCGACGCAAATAACGATTGAACCAAAATCCCAATTTTCGATCAGTTTTGAATCTCCGGGAATCAATAAATCTGACCTATTTACTTTAGTACCACATCCTTACAGACCTAATTTAATTGAAGTTTTATCGAATGTGTGTTATGGAAATGCACTTATCGGCGTTTTAGTTAATACAAGTGAAGGTTCAGTGACCTTGCCTAAAAATGTACCCCTTTACGAAATTGTAAAGGAGGATAAAAACATAAATAATTTAGAGTTATTACCGATGAAAAATCGGAGACTGAACGTCAAAAAAATTTGTAAGTGACGTAAAATTAATTTAAGTCGCATTTAACTATCCAAACGTCGAATTGGCGATTCAATTAAAAATGATAAGCTAAAAAAGCTGAAATTGAAAGTATTTTACTTAAAAATAATTTAGTTTTTTCAACGGACAAAATGGATGTAGGACTAATCGAGTTTTTAGATATAAGGTCGATTTAAAAGATGGGGCCGAGGCATGGATCAACCAGCTCGCCGCATCCACCCGCAGTTAAATCAGAATTAACTGAGCAGTTTGAAAACGAACTCGAAATGTTTTATAGTTTCCGGAATAGCCAATAAATATTCCTTGTTTATAATTAAGAAAAAGAACGTGGTTTCGGTGTTGTTTAGATATGAGCAGGGTAATTCGAGGATTAATTCTTCGAAATACCCATACCTACCTTCATAGCATTTTGACCGAAATCGGCGAAATGATTATGACGCTAAGGGTGAAAAGATATATATCGCTTTTTGATATGAACAGGCCTATAGCAATAGCGATAGGGACGAGGATTTCAAAAATTCCGTTCACTTTTCATAATCTAAATATTCGCACACAATTAGCGAATACCGTATGGTTTTTGGAGCGGAAGACGTCCTTCAACTTTTTCTATGTTAATGCGGTCAGTTTAAAGCGGTTAAAAGGAACTTGAATTATCTTGATGATATCAAGTTTGCGCTGTAGTTGAAAATTCTAAAACCAAATTCGGCCCTTTTTGAAAGACTTTACATAGGGAATAACTTTAAGACAAAAAATGTGTCATAGGAGTTGAACAAACGCAACTCTTAGGACATATATTAGTGAAAGGTATTTCTTTGATGCCGGAAAAAAGTCGAAGCGATTAAAATTTGCCGTCTCCTTCGAATAGAGACCAAGTTCGCTCAGTATGTGGGTCATTTGCCTATTTTATCGATTTGACCTCATTTAATGGAAACTATATCTCCATATATGATTATTAAAACGTAATCTAATTTAATGGTCTAATGTTCATCAAAGTTTAGACAAAGCAAAAAAACTGATTTAGCCGAGTGTACATTCGAATCACCGTAATTTAAATTTAATTTGGGTTATCGTTTCAGATGCGAGTGAGTGGTTTGTGGGGCAGTTTTAGGTCAAATAAATGACTTAGGAAAAAATGAACCTTTACAATTTTACTCAAAAAATTTTCGGATCCTGAAAACGACAACCAATTAGAATGCGTGAATTATACGCAATATTTTACGCTATAAAAAAAATGGCAATCTATTTTAATTGCGGAAGACTTTGTTGTTTTAAGTGATCATAATCCCTTGAATTTTTAATGAGCACAGAAAACTAACGAATTGGGAATTCGACTTTTTAATATTCTGTATTATTTAGGACATTTTCAGTTTAAAGTTTTACATATTCCAGGAAATGATCCGAGAATGTGTACTTCGATATGCTATCTCGGGCAGCCTATTTTCAAGGACCTCAAGATCGCGAAGAAGAAAATAGCGAATTTGAAAGACCCACCCATGTTTTTTCGAAAAAAAGTTAACAATTTCCAAATTTATGAAAATTTAAATACGGAAGATTTAGCTGAGCTCAAAAGACGATGATTTTTGTTGTAAAACGGGTTAATAAATTGGGATATGAAATTAAGACGGTCTTTTATTCAACGGATAAAACGCAAAAACTTTTGGTCCTAACTGACGATATCGCTAAAGAAATCGCAGAATATTGTCACCGATGTAAAGGTCATTTAGGTTATAAAAGTTACATGAGTACTTAAAAACAACATTTTATTCCAAAAATTTGTCAAAAACTTGTCATGAGGTGACTTCGAAGTGTACCGACTGTATTTCAGTTAAGTATCAAAAAAGCTAAAAAGGGAGCAGACCGGAAATTTAGATCTCGAAACGGTACCTTTTAGTAAAGTATATTTTGACTTAATTGATTTCGGAGGTGAATCTGATAATGGTTATCGTTATGGAGTTAGTTATCAATGTTCACTTACTAGATTTTGGACATAGAGCCATTAAGATAAGTCTAATGTATCGTATCTAATGCTCTTTGAAATTATTTTACGTTATGGTATACCTGACGAGCCGTTGTGATAATGGTAAGGAAGTTATTGGAGAGACCAATAAAAACTTTATAATATGTTAGGTATTTATGTCTCCAATATTTCCCCGCTAAGACCACAGGGTAATTTAGTTGAAAGATGTCAATAAGGAAATCGCATCTTTTAAAACTTTATAATATTAGTTAGATAAGTGGGATATATATTTACCATTAGTAGTTTTTTATTACAATACTAATGTACAGAACGTTTTAAATGGCTTGACACCATTTGAAGCTTTATATCTTAGACCTCAAAAATCACCCACTTCATTTAAAAATTACTATAAGGTAATACTTAAAAAAAATTGAGCGAAACATGTTTGGAAATTTTGCTAAAATATTTTTACGGATTTAGCCAAAAAATCAAAAGGTCCATTTAATGCTCAAGTGTTCTTAAAACGGAAGTTCCGGCGACTTTGAAAAAAAAATTCAAAAAGTTTTTAAATATTAAACCTCAACAAAAGGCAAAAGTGCAAAAACTTTACCAAAATGGGACAGGCCCTTATAGAGTTGTGAAGGAAACATCTGAAAATGTTTACCACTTGCAAATTTAATAGACAGGCGAAGATGAAAAGAAACATATCGACCTCAATTCGGTTATTCCCGTTAAAAAGCAAAATATCGAACCGCGCAATTTGCCTCAACTGGCGCATCGCAAGTAGCTGACCACCTAGTAAATTTAGCGTAGAGAGTCCGAGCTCTGAAATCGATAAACGAAAATTTGCAGAATGCGAAAACCGAGAAATATTTTAGAGCAAAATTTACAAACTCAAAAAAGAATAAGAAAGAACGCCGAGAACATACTTAGAGATTATTTAGTAAGCTAATTAAAAAGAGATTATAAAAAATTATAAAATCTTGTTTAGAAAAAAAATAGAGAAAAGTTTATTCTTCAGTTTAGATTTTGTTTATTGGATAACTTTATTTTCCCTAGTTAATTTTTGTGTCATTTAAAAAAAATGTTTTTGATAACAATTTTTATATCTTCAATTTTTTCTCTAGATATATTTCCGAATCTAGGTTTAGTTTTAAGTCCACTCGAAAATATTTATACTTTTGATACGTACGGTATGATTAAAGCGCAAATCACTTTTAATTTAGATAATTTTTCTACTTTTAATGAGCAACATGAAGCTAAGTGTTCAAAATTTTCGGGCAAAGCTTATGATACGAAAAAAGAAGTAATTAAATTAAATACCACCGAAATTTTGCGTAAAAAAGTGGATAAAATAATCGACCAGTACCAACTGAGTGATAAAAAAGTTAGAACTAAACGACAGGCTGGAATTTTTGCCGGTTTTGTAGCATGGGACTTAATCCACGAAATTTTTGGTACATTTTCAACAAATAAAAAAATTGAAGAGATAAAAGGTACTTTAAAATTAATTACTAAATCAGTTTTAGTACAGGCCAGTTCTATTGAAGAAAAAATTAAATTCATCGACTGTTTGTCTGAAAAAAGACACGGTGAATATTTATCTATTATTTTGAACCAAGAGTTAAAAACCGTAGAAGAAATTTTTTATTCTTTAATTTTTAAAACTGGCTTAAATCTAGAAATTTTTAATTTATTTATCCAGGGTTGTTTTTCGGTAACAAAAACCAACGATTATTTTGACAATCCAAATTTTTGTAGATATTTGGTTGCCGAACAAAAATTCACGGCTCAAATTACAAAAATTGATTTAGTTAAAAATTTAAACGACAATTTTGCTATAACTATCGATTTTAATATGACTTTTCCAAAATCTTTAGAACCAAGAAAAGCCGTAAATATTTTAAATTTGGGAGTTTTGAGATCAAATGACACAAAAATTGAGGGATTAAAAGTGTCCAATTTAAAAAGTATTAACTCGGTCCTTAAACCAGAGATGCTAGGATTTAACATTGAAAAATGTGTGACTATTAAATCCTATCATGTTTGTGCTAATGATCATTTAATTTCTAATTCAGTTAAGGATACCGCCTGTTTAGATTCAATTTTCAAAAATAAGACTAAATTTTGCGAAACAGAGTCTTTTAGCGAATTACGAGAATGCTTAATTTTTAATATTAATAATATAGTTATTTTATCAGCGGCTGTGAATTATAAAATTCTNTCATTAATAATTTTAATCAATATAAATTTATAATTATATTCTTCCTGTAGTTTAAAATTTATCTGTTAAATATTAACTTACCAAACAGAAGCAAGAAAGAACTCTCAATTTGTCAATCCTCACTGTGTATCCGTGTTTCTCCGAAAACATAATTCAAGCCAAACTCAATCCATATCTCTTGATGCCGCCGCCCACGCTGTTATTTCTCAAAAATTCGGAAATAATTATTAAAATATTTTCATTTCCCAGAAATCGACTTGATTTTCTGGGAACAATTTGTTCTATAAAACTTTATAATTATAACCGCGGTTTTATACCCGGTTAAATTTCTCACCACCAAACCACCAAAACTACGCCAAAATCTGCCTTTCCACCACGATCAGATAATAATTGGCAGGGGATTTTCTAATCAGATTTTAAAAACCTAGAAAATGTATCTCCCCTGCGAATTTCAATTCACCCCTGCCGTGTCATGCCGCGCGCTCGACCCCAAACATACAATTCCGCCTGCCCCATTTATCTTAATCGAGATTTAATCTCAAAACCCAACTAAATCCCTAAAATTATGGGGGGGTTAAGTGTGTCAACATTTATACTATATTTATAAAATATAGTATATATGTGCTAAACGACACATTTAACTTCCGCGCACATTTATTTCCCCCAAAACTTTCCCTTTCGCCCCTGAGCTCTTTCAGGGTGCGCCGCTCGTGCCGGGCTCAAAAGTACTGTTATTTTGAGCCACGTTTCCCCCGGAGTCTGGTTTAACCGCGAATCTACGCGTACCTCTTAAAATAAATATTACCCTTTTTACGGCCTGAGAGTTATTTATCGCGATCCTGCAGAGCCTGCAAATTATAAGAGATCTCTCGCAAGAATAACCTTGAAAACGTCTGGAAGTTAAGGCCCCAAAAGTTACCCTCTCGGAGTTCACAACAAATCAGTTTGTAAAATAGATCGAAAACCAATTTGGATACCTCTTTGAAATGCTGGATGGCTCAAAGACGCGAAATCTAGTGGGAAAAATAATAAACTATTTTTTGACTAATTGTCTGAAAAATAAAATGATTTTTAAGAGCAAATTTGAGGATAGTCGTCAGTATTTAACAAACGTAACGTAACATGAATAATACATTTCTCATGTTTTATTATAATAACACATTGATTATGCAATTATATTAGAGATTTTTTATAAAGATGTATCGAGAACCGGAGGATCGGGAAACTATCGTAGTCCAGAATATCTTCGAGAAGAAAACATTAGAACTGTACAAAATGTACTCTTAAAATTTGGAAATATTGTGATAATTTTATCAAAAAAAATATTAATTTGTTCACTTGTTAGATATTATCCGCCTACTGATTATCACGAAGAGAACCTTTTAAAGGACGAAAATAAGAAGGTATCTCTGAAAAGTTAAAAAACATATTGAAATTACAAGAAAACGGTTTGTAAATTGTGAATACAAACCTTGTAGTTGACGAGGCGGCTGTATTTTAATAGCAGTGGGTTACCCAGTAAAAAAGTCCTATAACCTATAAAAAATTAATTATCAGGCTTTGATCAGCAAATTAAAACTTCTTTGCCGTCACGTAAATATTGAATTAGAGAATTGACATCGTTTGCAAAAAGGTATTTCGATACTTGTGTATAGGTAGCTTTTTAATGTCCAAAAAGAGTAGCTTTGACTTGAAATAATCTAACTCTTTTTGTGCATAAGGAAAAGCTACATAACAGAGAAGTTATGAAGCTTTGGTAGAGCAGACGTCAATTTTTCAAATTCAAGTATCAGTAAACACGTAAAAAAAGTTTTAATTGCGGGTAGAATGTCTGGAATATTGCATAAATTCGTGCTTTTTTTGTCCATATAAACAAAGATTTAATACTTATAGAAACCGTTTTAAAGATTCATATTTTTAAACATTGTTTGAAATTTGATATTAGAAAAAAATCATGCAATTATATTGTGAGTGCGAACACGGCTGTAGGTTTGGAACTGGTAAATACCAACACGCAACAAATGTTTTTTTTTCTTGTTTTAGGGTCCTGTTAGGAACTTTCATAAAAATTCGAAGAAAATGCTGCGTATTTCATTCACGTGGCAAGCTGTTTATCAACAGGATATACATTCTTACATAAGTAGGGTGCGGACAGGGAGAAACGAAGGTGCTAAAGATAAAACCGATCAATGCAAATGCGACTATGATCAAAGAGGGTGAAGCAGTGTCGATGGGTTTGGTGTAAAATTTGAAAACCACTCGTGAATTTTTAGTCGTTAATTGGTGTTTTGGACTCAAATTTGCGGCTATGACTGTATACTCAAAAATGCCGTAAGCAATGATTTTGCTTCTCGCATCACCCAAGCTTTAATTTGATGGTACTTTCGACTAAATCCAAAACGACTGTTTTATTTGTCGAAGTTTTATTTCCGGTTTACTAAAATGCGACTTTGCCTAGAATTCAACCAAAGCAGTTTCAAAAAGTTTCGAGGACTGCCATCAAAAGTTAGAAAAAAAAATATTTCTCCATGCGTTTTCGCCGAAATTAAACTGAATTCTGAAAAATGTAACCTGAATGAGGAGTAAGTATTTGAAAGAGGCGAAAACCTTGAAAATAGGGCGTTTTTTTCCGGCACGTTCTAGAAAAAACATGTTGGAAAATTAAAAAAATCCGCTCATCAAATAGACAACTATAAGGTGGTTTCCGTGGTTGATACGCCAGAAGTTGGAGTCAGATCGGTATGGCAAAAAGCTCTAGGAAGGGAGTGAGTAAACTTGAAAATCGGATTAGAGTGTGTCTAGAACTCGCCGCACTGGGGTTCACCAGGGTCGGCCAATAAATTAATTAGGATACAATTAGTTTTTTCGTAGATCAAAGAATAGATCCTACCAATGGGCTATTCTCAATGAAGGGTTTCGAAGCGAGTTTAGTACTTCTGTAAAGTGGGGATGACATAAAGTACATTTGCGACCGCCGCTAACCGCCTTTTCAAGTGGTTGTATCTAAAGTTAATTTTTAAAATTTGTTTATTCAACTGCCACTGACAAAAAGCTCAAAACATGTAGATAATCTTTTATTAATTTTTTGGTTTTCACATGGATATCTATAATAATACGCATTCAAGTATACATTTAAAAGGTACAAATCGAAAAATCGTTTTTTTCCTCCAGCATATATCATCTAAAAAAATAGTTGCAAGTAGTTTTATGTATGGTGACGAGTACGCAATATCGAGGATGGAACAAACCTATAATAATGTAAAGTTCCAAGCTGATTTCCAAAGCAAAAAAAAAATTGGGAAACACGCGAGATTCGAACCTACCAAATTATAACTTCCGGGTTTATATGCGGTGAATTGGGGATGTGAAATCAGAATTATCAAAATTTCATCATTGAGCTTTGTTAATCGGAAACAAGTACACTGTACTTACAGAAAGATCAGAACGGACAGGTCCTTAGGACGGGTTTGGGCGTGAAAATTCCTGTTCAAGTGGTGTGTTAAGAGGGACAGCCGCCGGCAGTGAAATTTGTTTGACGAACTGTACCTTAAAGACGGAAAGGGTTTGGTGTGGAAATTCCTGCCAAAAACTGTACTTAAGGAGTACTGGTCGCAATTAGAGACTGCGACATGAAATTGTCCAGATTAAATTTTTAAAAAGTTTTTTTCTGAAAATATGACAAAAATACATTGATCAATGTCTATTTTATTTTCATTTTGGCATAAAAAATATTT